>JADBHU010000896.1:0-16139 GCA_017140155.1 Fusarium devonianum
CTCCAGTGCCAAATCGTAAATTCCCCACTGGGAACCACCCGGAACCCTCGACGCACTTGCATCCCGCTGGGAGAAGCCAGTTAGACTGTTAGTTGGCCGGGACCACTGGGCCACTGCAGCTCGTGAAATGCATCTTCCTGGGGCACTGGTAAGGTCGCTGTGACCACTAGAAAGGCCACTGCTGAGGACGCTGAAAACCTCGCCGCCTTAGCGTTTCCTGCAGGCTCCCCCCATTTGCTTCTTCCGGGCTTGGTTCCTCCACCTGCCCGTCATCAATCCCATCCTTGAATCAACCCTCTCTCTCGTCATCTCATCTCGCCTCACCTCATTCTTCCATCTTACTCTATGCCGTCCTTCCAAACTTCACTTGCTGGGCTCTTTTAAACCGACTCAGTGCTCAAAGGCAATATCGCATTGCTCAAACCTGACGCGAAATCCAATTCTCCGATTCCCAGTGCCGTTCGCGACATCACTATGCACTCCCTATCACCACATTCGATCCTCAGCGCAACGTTCTAAGTCTAAAATCAATCCTGTTCTGCGCGTCGCTTACGGCCATAGCAACGCATAGCATTCGCTTACTGTCCGAGACTCGTCTTCCGCCGCGAACGCGCATCGCCTTGTTGCTTGCATGTCTTGGATTGTCGTTTAACATATCGCTCCTGTCGTGTGCCGCGACGGCTCCCAATCCTGCACCCGGACCCATCGCTACCAGCATGCGAACGCCAACTCGTACCAATACCGTCGTCGCGAAGCATATCCTATAATTGCTCTTGATCACGCAGAGTCATGCTACTAGCAGCACACTCTATTTCCTCGCCGGTCATGATGGCAGTTCCCACCGATCCTTCCCACGAGCCCTTTGAGGCAGCCAGTCTCAACGGGTCGCGACGACTCAGAAAGCACAAATTGCTCCCACGTCCGCGTTACTCAGAACCGCCCGAGATTCCAATTCAAATATCGAACACTACTCCAACTCGGCATGATCTGGCCATTGATACATCCCATCCTGGAAACGGTGCTCAGCCGTCAAGTCCGCGAACCCTGAAACATCAATCGCGCAGGATAGGTAGCGGGCCTGATCTGCCGCCTACGCCCCCGAGGCAGTCGCGCAAGTTATTTGTCAACTCGTCCAGTCAATTTGGCAGCCCAGATACTACCGAGGATGCTTTCCAACCGCCTCGACAAGCGCATTTACAACCTCCCACAACTCCCCCAAACCAGAAGAGCCCACCTACACCTGATGTAACGCCTCCTCATCCATCTACCCGCCCAGCATTGTTACGCCCAGTCTTGACGGACCGCGGTGGATCAAGTACCACCATTGCTGGCTCTCAATCCGGCTCCTTCATAACTGCTCGGGAAGAACCCTTGTCATCCGAAGATGAAGGAAGGTCTGCAATCACCAAATCTTCCTTCTCTACCGTGCGCCAGGTATCTGACACAGGTGCCCGCATTCCGAAGCCTGAGGCCTTGGGCCTCGCTCTCGCCAGCCTTGCTCCGCGCTCAGACGGTAGCAGCACGTCCAGATCAGGTGCTGGCTTTAGTCATCCCGAAAGTGATTGGGGTTCCGTGAGCGAGGTTGAGCAGGAATGGGATCACAACATGCAACGACTGGTGACGGTCAAGAAGCGACCTCAGCCTTTGGACATACCACGATCAAATCCATCGGGAGCGACGGCCATCGAACCAAATCTGATAACGCCGACGCAAGCAGCCAAGGCAGTTCGAAACATGCCTTTACACCAAAAACCAGAGGTCATCTCATCACCAAAAGGCCTATCTCACCGCGAAACCGCGCCTTCGGCTCCTTCAAGCACCACCACCGCCGCCACCTCCGCGAGCTCTGATGCCCGGAGAACATCGGCCATCTCCACAAAATCTACGGTGTCAACTGTCGTGGAGGCCTATCTCCTCGATACTGGTCCAAAAAGGCAGAGAACACTGCGTCACGTTCGAAAACAGACTGCTCTGAGAGATCCTATCGATGCCTCACCAAGCTCTACGGCCAACTCTTTCAACTCAGACATATCACAAAGAGAATCGGCCCAGCGAATGCGGCCTGGATCCTCGAAGCGCCAGAGCCAGGAATCAAGCACGGCACTCAACCCTGCCTCAAGTGGACGAGCTCGACGCGAGGTCTGGAAATCCGGTGCCATTCCTGTGGTGGTGGTTCCGGACCGGCTTTCGTCACAGAAATTCAAGTCTAGTAAGGAGCCGTCCCTTAGGTCACATTCGAGCCGTCGGTCGAGTGGCACCACCAGCATCAGTCCTATTCATGATCACAGTTCGATGACTAAAGAAGAAGCTGCCATTGAGCCTCGCCAGTCTCGAGGTCGTTCCTATTCGATACCCGATGATTCTGACCAGAGAACCATGGACTATCCACCCGTCGTGCCGCGTCGCTCATCTTCCTTGTCAGCTCCCACTAGCCGCGATACATCGCGGGCTAGTTCGTTAACCGCTGCAAGCATCAAGCTTCACAACGCTTTGTCCGCCAACGAAAAAAAGCAGGAGCCCGGCGTGCCCGACGCTAGGCTTCCGGAAGACGCGCTTGGCTCGCGCAGTCTGTCAAACGCTTCCGAGAGAGATTGGAGCCATGGTCGACTGAGCTCTGATCGCCATGATGACTTCTTGAATGTGAAAGGCTATGGCCCTCAAAATACCCCCTTCTCGTTGGCTTCAGTCGAGACGAACGGGACCAACCCTGTGGTTTCGGAGGCTTTGGCTGTACAAATGTATTCTCACCAAAACACTTCATTATTGATGGTTGATCATGCGACGAGGCCATCCGAATCATCAGAGGAGGGACAGGACGAGGAAGAGGACTTGGAATTACCACAGCCGACTGACTCTTCTGAGGAGGCTTCTGAGGAGGCACCCGTCACACCCCCTCAACCTAAGTTCTCGCTCGACAGTGTTGATTCACCATTGCGGAACCCACGAGCACCTCCCGAGCCACCCACTCATCCACCGGCCATCAACTTTATACCTGCAACCCCGTCAGGCATGACGCCAGCTAACGAGAAGATGGCAATGATGGGCAACTACTTCGAGGCTACGGGAGACAAGCCTCCTCGTCGCCCTTCAATGGTGCGCCGCGCCTTCAGCCGAACTCGCCGTCATTCGATCGATTACGGCCCGCCAATCCCCCGAACCCCTAGTTTCCTGACCCGGACCTTATCCCTTTCGCGCACCATCCGCGGAGGCCCCGGGCCAACACCAACTCTGGAACCGGAACCCACATATCCAAGCCCTGACGACAGCCCGGCGGAGGAAGACAAACTTCACCCATTTTGGCGTCCGCAATGGTCCAGTGAGGACTCGGATGGCTGTGACGGGGACTGTGACGAGGACTGCCTCCATTTTCACGACGAGCCTGTACATCGCGTCTACCGGTATCCCCCCGTGGACAATCGGCCAAAAGGCCCACGAAGAAGCTTCAGTGCAAGGATGAAGCGCACGTTTGCTGTCCTCCCTCCTCGCGAGGACTCTTATTACACGAGCTACGACTGGCCTGGCACTGAACGGCGCATAATCGGACGAACTTCCAGCGGCAATCTACGAGTAATGCGGCATCGGTCGAGCGTTGAGTCTCTGAGGCGGACTTTCAAAGATGAAGAAAGATCAGATACCGCGTCAGATGGCGAAGCAAAAAGACCGTTCTGGCGAACAAACAGCAGCCAAAGGCGGGCCAGCAAGGAAAGGCGGAGGCTTTCTCTCGGAAGCAGGCTAGAAGATATTCAAAACCTACCGCGCAAATTTAGCGAGAAGAGACGCGAAAAGCGTTCAGAAGAACTTCGACAAAAAATCAGCGGGCCTAGGGAGGTTCGCGATGGAGTGGGAGATGTCATCCGATCAAGCACTGCCCGCGACCACTATCGATCCCATGCACATGCTTGAAGACGACAAGCTTCTATGATTTGATCCGACACACTTTTCTCTGGACTGACCAGATTTACTTCAACCGTCATGATGCGCAGATCTGTCATTTGATCTGCAACAGCACTCACAAGAGGTTCACGATTGAAATGATTTATGCATTACGAATGACTCGGGGTTACGGAGGGAATGGTATTGCTCACAATCTGCGGCTTGGAATTTGGTCATATGGATGCGCTTCATGGGCCACATTTGAACCATGGCTTATCATTCACACTGCTTATTATGATGTTTTTGATGTGCTTGGCTGCTCTTGTAAGACATAGCTTGTCTATATATACCAAAATCAGGTTGCTTTGCTCAAGATACACTTGATATGATGAAGGTTCTCGAAAGGCTTACTTCTGCCAACATCATTCGCAAATGTTATTCGTCTACTAATATAGCTTCTTGGACCAGACCGATTATTTGGAAAGGTATTGACTTGGATTTGAATTTCTAGTTCTAAGCTCCTATGCTTATTCATTTTGCCAGCTCTTTGTCCCAAACGCCTAATTCGCCAGTGATGATGCTATGGATACAATCAGCCGGAAACTCATCCCTCGCTATCGTAATCGACACTCAACGCCTATCATGCCCAGGAGGAGCAAACCCGGGCGGTGGGCCGCCACCTGGTGGAAATCCTTGGCCAGGCGGAGGCATACCGGGCATACCGGGGAAGGGCGGAGGAGCTCCTGAGCCCCCAAGAGGACCAGGAGCACCAGGGGCTCCAGGTGGTGGGAAGGGAAAACCGCCGGGAGGCGGGGGGAAGGGAAGGCCGTTGGGAGGCATAGGAGGCATGCCATTAGGTCCAGGTGGGAACGGGGGCATGGGGGGCATGCCGCGGCCGGCACCAGGAGGTGCTATGAGAAGTTAGTAACATGCCAGTTGCGTGGTCGTGAGCAGTGATACTTACGAGGCATGCCTTGAGGGAATTGGCCAGGAGGGGCACCGGGCATTCCAGGGAACGGCGGCGGAACACCTGATGAGGAGGGTCAGCTTCGTGAGTTGACGTGACATATTGCGCTTGGACTTACCACCTGGGAAACCGAACGGAGGAGGGAAGCCCTGGCCAGGCTGATTCTGGGGAAGCATGGGGTTCGCGTGGGCCTGGCCCTCGGCAGCGTAGGAGGAGGTGATGGAATCGATGACGGACTGGGCCTTCTCGTGGCCGATTTCTACCAAAGGAGTCAGTTTCAACGTGTTGCGCTGCAGGTTGATGGGGGTGGCGTACGCTGGTAATAGTCTACCACATTTCGGAGATGGTTTCGGCCGCTGTTGTGGGCCTTGCGCACGCTCATGGAGTCGTGCGTAAGGTAGACATCGCAGTAATCGCCTAAAGACGAAGGTCAGTCGGAGGGGTCCAAAACGTCGGGTGTTTGCGCGAGCATCGAAGGGTAGCTTACAGAAGACTATAAATAGTGTTAGTATGAGACTCTGCATGCGGTATTTAGCGACCGGGTGTTGGACTTACACTTGGGCATCGTGAATGCAGTACGCGATCGCGAATCAGGGTGGTTGTCTGATGATATGTGTTTGGGGTTGCGACCGTGGAGCGCGAAAGTCCAGAAGTTGACGAGGCTGGCCCCACACGTGATGGCGGCGACAAGGCCAGCGCCAAGACGCTGTGTGATTGGCCGTCCAGCTTAGGGGCTCCTCCTGCCGATGTGGGGCCCAGCGCGACCGGGACACCTTTCAGTTTAGATGCAAGCCCCTTGTCGAGCTTGTAGAACCATCCTACGTAGCCTTTCCTTTTTACTCCCGACGAAGCGACTTCCCAACGACACAGGGCGAGAGAGAGAAAGCTATAGAAGGCGTTTCTTCCCCTCTACCGTCATACAAATCACGACCATGGCTCTCCAACATTCGTTGCTGCAGTACCTCTGCAGCGTCCTGCTGCTCGCCAGCGCCGCCAGCGCTCTCAAGTTCGACCTCATCGCACAATCCGAGAGCTCTAAGAAGGAGCGCTGCGTCCGCAATTTCGTCGGCAAGGACACGCTTGTGGTGGTGACGGCGACCGTCGATGGACACAAGGGAGATGGCATGATGGTGAACATCTTTGTGCGTTGCGCCGCTTCCAAGCAACTAGACGAGTGGGCAAGATATCTAATGCAAGTTTTGACAGATTCGCGATGCCGTTGGCAACGAGTACGGCCGCCCCAAGGATGTTGTTGGAGAGTCGAGGACCGTCTTTACATCCCATGCCGATGCTGCGTTTGATGTTTGCTTCGAGAATGTCGTTACCGGCTGTACGTTGACGACTTCCAAATACCCGGCGTCGCATGATGCCCTGCCCTGTTCGATACTGGAACTAACACCTTCTAGCCCAACGAGTCAACAACCCTACCCGCCACATTGAACTCGACATCGACATTGGTGCCGACGCCAAGGACTGGTCGGCTATCCAGGCCACCGAGAAGCTCAAGCCCGTCGAGGCTGAGCTCCGCCGCATCGAGGAGATCACCGCCGAACTCGTCACCGAGATGGAGTACCTCCGCACCCGAGAGCAGAAGCTGCGAGACACCAACGAGAGCACCAACAACCGCGTCAAGTGGTTCGGCATCGCCACCACGTGGCTGCTCATCGGCCTCTGGGCCTGGCAGATCATGTACCTACGCGCCTACTTCCGATCAAAGCACTTGATCTAGGATGTTTCTTTTTGGGGTTGCGTGCGTGCGTCTTATATGGGAGAACCGTCACGAAGTCACACAGAGCCGCCACTCCACTTTTGTCGGGAGAACAAAAGGGGGGGTTCCATAGGGCTTATGTAGCATTGTAGCCTGCGATCTTCGCTGGGTCTAGTTGTGGGAGTGCTTTGTGTTCCGAGCATGCTGGCGTTGGATTCGTGGCATGTACATGATCAGGATGGGAAAACAAGGACAAAGCCCGGTCTGAGCTGATGCTTGACTGACGGGTTAAGTGTAACAAAAATCATGAAATTGCCATAATTTACGTCCATATATCAAGCTTCAGGACATTGGTGAATCGTTTGAAGAGAGCTTGTACATACGATCTCACGAGCACTTCATTAGGAAAGTGTGGCGCATGCTCTACCTCCTACCTCTCCGAAATCGTGGCAGTTTGCACATAATGTGGCTAGGTGTTGGATTATCTAACGTAAGGAACGGATCTGATTGGTAGACTGACCACCAGCTCTGACTCAAGATGGGAAGGTGCTGAAACCCGCTGGTGCCCCTCCACACCCGAGAACGACCCCGCGATACTTTGACTCTTTGAATAAAGACGATCGCCTCGAGCCCAACAGAGCCAGAAAAAGGTCAAGACAATGGCGGATCTAAACCCCCCGAAGACAGCCGTTCAGGACCAGGACATCAACCCCTGGTCTGTGGAGGGTGCGCAGGGCGAGAACGGCGAAGTCGCCGCCATCAACTACGATGCCATCTGCCAGTGAGTGCCCGGTCGCAAAGAATCGCACCAAAGTCGAGCTTTGTCTTGGGTCACGGAAACACTAACTAGTTGTCAGGAAATGGAAGACTTCGGTCATCGACCAGGAGCTTCTCGAGCGCTTCGAGAAGGTAACGGGCAAGAAGCCCCACCGCTGGCTCCGACGCGGCCTCTTCTTCAGCCATCGCGACTTTGACAAGATCCTCACCAAGTACGAGCACGGCGAGCCCTTCTTCCTCTACACCGGCCGCGGCCCCAGCACCGGCAGTCTTCACCTGGGCCACACGATCCCCCTCGAGTTCACAAAGTGGCTGCAGGATGTCTTTGACGTGCCGCTGGTTTTCATGTTGACGGACGACGAGAAGGCTTTGTTCAAGGATACCCTGACGTTTGAAGAGACCCTGTCGTACGCCATGGAGAATGCGCGGGACATCATTGCACTTGGTTTTGATGTCAAGAAGACGTTCTTGTACAGTGATTTGAAGTACTTGAGCGGCCATTTCCTCATGAACGCCTGGGAGTTCTCCAAGCTCGTCACCTTCAACCAGGTTCGAGGAGCGTTTGGCTTCAACGAGAGGTAAGCAGATGAACTTGCCCATTGCATGGCAATTTTCTAACGTCTATCAGTTCCAATATTGGCAAGATCTTCTTCCCGTCGGTGCAGTGCGTCGCCGCTTTCGCGACCTCATACCCCGAGATCTGGTCTGATGAACCCTCGCCCGTTCGAACCAAGCAGCTCGGCAAGATCCAGTGCCTTATCCCCATGGGCATCGACCAGGACCCCTATTTCCGCCTCGTCCGAGACAACGCCCACCGCATGAAGAACCCGTCGCCAAAGCCTGCTCTGATCCACTCCAAGTTCCTTACTGCGCTGCAAGGTGCAGGCGGCAAGATGTCGTCGTCGAACCCCAACTCGGCCATCTTCATGACTGACACTGCTAAGCAGATCAAGGTATGTTCAAGCTGTGACACGAGGTCTTTGCCAATAATTCAGAGCAGCCATTAACGTTTCGTGCGATATAGAACAAGATCAACAAGTTTGCCTTCAGCGGCGGCCGAGAAACTCTCGAGGAGCACCGCGAGAAGGGAGGAAACCCCGATGTAGATGTGGCCTACATCTACCTCACATACTTTGAGGACGACGACGCCAAGCTCGAGAAGATCTACAATGACTACAAGAGCGGTACTCTCCTGACAGGCGAGCTCAAGAAGCTGGCAATCGAGGCCCTGCAGCCCGTTGTTCAATCATTCCAAGAGCGAAGAAAGGAGGTCAGCGACGAGGTCCTCGAGTCGTTTATGAAGCCCCGAAAACTGCAGTGGGGTGGAAACCCTAACCCCAAGCCCAAGGAGGACAAGAAGGACAGCAAGACGGAGAAGAAGGCCGGAAAGAAGGAGGCAAAGGCTGAGGAGGACAAGAAGGTTGAGCTTCCCGACCGAACTGCTGAGCCTTCGGCTTAGACGCTGCATCTCGAAAGACTTGGGACATGTACGAGCTAACTAACTGAGGACCTGGTATAAGTGCGAGCGTATAGTTCTGGTCGTTGAGCTGATACCCTCTGTAGGAGATCAAAAGATGAGGAACAAGAATAAACGCAGATAAATACAGTCATGTCTGTATCAACCATTTCTTTTTAATTGCTTGCTCTGTGATCACTTTCACTTTCACTTTCACCTTCATCTGCCGGACCCTGTCGGGTCGAGCCCCTGCACTGTAAAATGGTTCCCCGGACCCACCCGCTCCCGTCTCGCCTTACCAATCTTGCATCTCGAAATTCTTAGGCCTCGGCTCTGGCTCCGAGTCTCGACGTCAACGACAAAGTCCACTTCTAGTTCCGTGACCAGAAGCCGATATTCGTTGTTTTGCCACTACCACTTGTGAACCTTGCACGACAGTCGAAAATTCCTTCTCCCTTCTTTAGAGTCTTCAGCTTGTGCTCGTTGCGCCTCGCTCTTTATTCAATCATGGCGTCCCACGTCTCGCGCACTCTGCGCCCGGCTGCCGCTGCTCGCCGCTTCCTCGCTGCCACGCCCATTCGCACTCTCTCCACGACTGCCTCGCGACGAGCCAACGACAACCAGTCCGCTGAGCTCGGCGTCGGTGAGCTCCAGGGCGCAAAGTTCAAGATTGAGCCCCTGCGCCGAGTCGGCGAGGACGACGCCACCAAGCGAGCCCGTCTCGTCTGTACGTTGCAACTTCCTCCATCCCAGGCCAAGCAACAACAAGGCTAGAGAATATACAACACGCCGATGAATTGGACTAATGAACATAACGTAGACCAGTCCAGAAAGCGCGGCACCCTCGAGTCCGACCTCCTCCTCTCCACCTTCGCATCCGCTCACCTCCCCACTCTCTCCCCGAAGCTCCTCGACCAGTACGACCAGTTCCTCGACGAGAACGACTGGGACATCTACTACTGGGCCACCCAGAACGAGGACCTGTCGTCCACGAACCCCTCGTCCTCCGAGTCGCCCTCCACCGACAACATCAACGCGAAGCCCGCCAGCGACCAGCTGGTCCGCCACCCGCCCGCGGGCGAGTGGGCGCAGACTGTGGGCACTTTCAAGCCCGCGTACAGGCCCGTGCCTGTGCGATGGAGGGACAGCGAGATCCTGGAGATGCTCAGGGCCCACGTGAGGAGCAGGAGTGTTGACGGCGGCGAGGGCGGTGGCATGGCATTCATGCCTTCTCTGGATCCGCATGAGGTTAGGAACTAGGGGGAATGAGGGGGAGCTGTGGTAGAAGAATGGGTTATCTTATTATAGAACTGGACGAGTAATTGTACAACCCAAAACAATCGTTTATAGTTTTCGGCCACAAAGCCTAGAACCACAGCAAGAGCTACAAGAGCTACAAGAGCGGCCAACGGTGGAGGTATTGTAAAGATGTATGTATCGATATAGGACAAAAAGAAAAATATGTTTTGAGTTTCAGCTAGTCGAGCGCTGCACTTGTTGTTCATGTCTGTCTGCCCGCATATCAAGAGAGAGCACATATAAAACACCCGACTCCCTTCTTCTGTTCTCCCAAAAGGAGGGCTATAAACTCCACACCAAAGCCGAACCAGTATCCCAGGAATAAGAAACCCCAAAATCCACCGAATCTGAGGGGCCCCTCTAGCTATCCACAGGTTTCCCAAGGGCAAGGCCGGTTAAAACATACCGCAGTCGAATTAGAATTAGAAGGGGGCATGATCTCATCTCGTCATCAATATCGTAGGCTGAAGAATAGCAAGAAAAGCTAGTAAGGGCAAGCCCAATTGTTCCAGTTTTGAGACATTATTCTTCACCCGCCCCCTTCCGGTAATATATTGCCCAGGCTCCTTAGAACCTCCATAACAGGCATATCCCTAGTGCCCGCGCTGGCCTTCTCCCGCTCCTCACGCTGACGCAGTCGGAGGGCACTGACGCTGAGGACCTTGTCAGCCTCCTGTCCTGCGACGAGAACCCGCTGCTCAATCTTATGGACGTTGTCGGCGAGCTGGTCGATTTGGAACTCGAGTGATGACTGAATAGTTCGTAACCGTGATTCCGTCTGTGATCGGATCGCTTTGAAACCTGCCGCCTCGTCTGCCAGAAACCCCCTGATTCTGCCTTCCTCCGGGTCCAGCATATCAAAATCTGGCAGGATAATGGGACCAGTCTCGCTTTCGGAGAAGATTGGTGGCTCTTCGGCTGGTGGTTTTCTTATTGCTTGCCATGCCTTCTTCTCCTCTTGTAGTCTGCCAAGCGTCAGTTCCTGTAACTTCCAACACGGTTACAGATTCGGTTCACATACCTTTTGATGTTGATCTCTAGTTGGGCCAGTTTCTCATCGAGCTCCATGTTCCTTGGATTGGGCTTGAGGACCACGGGAGCTTTGGATGCGTCATCGTCTCTGCTGAACCAGTCTGAGAACTCTGACCGAGACGCAAAGTCCTTTAGAAGCTGGTCTTGAATCGCACGGGCTGTTCAAAAGTTAGCGGATCACACTCCAGAGAAAATGACTTCGTGACGTGGATGTCTCGATGCTTACCACCTAAAATGGCATTTGAATTTGCCGTTCCGTGAGGAGGCTTCCCTGCCAGAGCGCGTTCTCCACACCAAGTCAATAGTTGCTTCATACGACGCGGTTCGGTCAAGCCCTCGGCTTCGATATGCTTGTAGAACTCTGCGGGGCTGACTTCTCGATGTGGTATTGCCGTCTGGCCGCTTTCGATCAACGAACTAGCCCTCCGCCCTCGCATACCCAGACTGCTCCGCCTGTTGGTGTTGCCCTTCTTTCGCATCTCCTTGTTCCTGTTTATGACAGGCGTGTCGCTCATCGGAAGAGCGATTTTGGCTGATTGCACCGACGCTTCGGGCTGAGGTGATTCATCCCAGTTTGGAGGTGGTTTGCGCGGCGATTTCGGGCGACGGCTGCGTGTTTGTGATGCGCCATTTGTCTGGGGAACCTCTTCCTCAAGCTTGACTCCCGATGCCCGCACGCTCTGTCTCGTTGCCCGTTTTGGAACCTTGAGCGGTGGCTCATCGTTGGACGCGTCCAGGCTCGGCTTCCGTCTCGTTGATTTCCTTGTCGCGGGCTTCGCCGTCGCAGTCGACTCTTCCACAATGAGCTCCTCCTCCGCAATACTTCCATTTAGCGCCGAGCCCTTAGCGACGCGTTGCTTGGGCCCTGACTTTCCCCTCCCGGGCCTCTTTGCTGGCTCCGGCTCGTCTGTCTTTTCTGTCCTGGGCCTCTTGGACTTCCGGACAAACTGAAAATCATCGTCGCGTTCGTAGTCTGCTGCTGCTGCGATACGGTCAGCGCGCTCTCCCCGCTGCGCGTCATCACTCATCCACCCACCACGGATACGCGAGCTTCGTCGCTCCGGCTGGTTGCTCATGCTAATGACTTGAAGCGGCCGCCGAGTCGTCACCAAGGTCGTCATGAGTGGCGCATTCGGGACCTTTTTGGCGCAGTAGGATCCCGGATGGTGGATTGAGAGGCCGACAATGGAAATCCACGCTCGGTTGCGGTATAGGCTCTAAACTCGTTCGCGCAAACTGGAGGGGGAGGGGCGCGTCGCGTCGTGATGCACGTGCCCTTGAAGGCGAGAGCGGTTGCAAATTAACACGTCGATGGCTCTTGATGCAATTCGCGATGACTCGGTCGGGCTGCGGATTCGAAGGTGGAGGTTTCCGGCTCGCGATGTGGTTGTGATGGATGAGGCGCATCGTCTTGTTTACATGAGCGAGCAATGATTTACCCAGACTTGGCGCTAAGCCTATTATAGACAGCCAGCTACCGCGACCCACTTCTGTCCAGCAGCTCCTCAGTGAGACATCGTCACTTCCGGCCAAGCCTCGATAAAACGTACATACATACTCTGTTACAAGTTCGACACGACGGCCTTATCTTGTTGACGAAGGCCTCTTGAGTAACAAATATTCCACGGCTCTAATATATTGCAGGGAGAATGACAGCGGGCTCACATTTTCCCTTGAGATCTCATATATATCCCGCTACTACTAATGATGATTGCTTAGGGGGCCAAACGTGCATCGGCAGCGCCTCGCCTTCCGGCATCTCGCTGTATCAAACAATCTCTTCACCTCGAGAATATTACAATACGCGTCGGTATATTGCGCAACTATCATTCATTTGAACCAAAGTAGCTTTCTGTTGCCTGCAGCTACTTACAAAACAATCAAAATCCCGAACCCAAAGACGTTCATCCCCGAGGATCCGGATTCCTCAAACGCCCCCCAGGCAAATTCAGTCCGCCTGGCCAAACACCATTTTGATGTGCGCGTTCCATGTGCGTTATCAAAAAAGAAATACTTACGTGCAAACTTAAAAAGTGGTAGGACACTGCCGCTGATCTGGACAGACAAAGCTCGAGTCGAGAACAGCGTCCCTTGTAGAATGTCGTGAACTCATCTTCAACGGAAAACTCATTCACTAACCATGAACACCAGACACCAACCCCGTCTGAATGTGCTCACTCGTCTTCAAGTGTTGTACAGTCCAAGTGGTGAAATGAAGATGTGAGCCCTCAGGCCTTCGAACGGCAGCCCCTCCAGCCCTCTGTATGTGTATAATAAAGAATTACCTCGATAGGACTAGATCGTCACTTGATTGAGGAAAGAAAGAGTCGTCAAGCACATGGAGTATTTCCATGTCCGAAACAGATCTTAACTGATTCGATTCGACTTCTGAACTGGAGTTGGGCAATAACTCGCTCTATGAGAAACGCCTTTGGACACCCTGACCAGCCATGACCTGCTGGTTAGGGATGGGTGCCGCCATGCCATAGGGATTCATTTGAGGGTTAAAGGGTTCCACAACCTGCGACATGAAGGCTCCGTGCATTCCCTGCTGTTGGGTGACTGGGCAATCCTTGTGCGCGAGGAGGAGTGTCTTCAGGTTGACAACCTCCTCCCTAAGTTGCGTAATTTGCGACGTCAGAGCGTCGTTCTCAGTGCTGAACATTTCAACCTTGGTCTGCAGGTTGGCCAGCCACTGTTTCTTCCTTTGACGACATTTGAGCGCAGCAACACTATTTCATCCAAGTTAGTCGACAAGTCTTGGGGTTAACGAAGGATAAGGTCAAGCAACATACCGATTACGCTCAAGGAAATTCTTTCGCTTTTCTTCGTCCGTCATCTTGGACTTGGATCCGCCATCCTCGTGCTTCATGTTGGCGTCGTCATCAGACATATCAAAGTCACCGTTGCTCATATCGTGGTCGATCTTTGATTTCTTATTGGCGGGGCCCTTGGAATGAGGTTCATCCGCCTTTCGTCGGCCATTAGTGGCAGGAGGGTTTCTCTTGCCTTTGCCTCGGGTGTTGGGCCTAGCGTGCTCGCTATCATCCGAACCCATACTACCCTCGCTCATACCGCGAGCAGAGCCGACAGAGCCGCCGTTGATACTCGACATTTGCGGCGAAGTGTTCATGTTCTGGGGGGCAACTGGAGCAGGATGCGCGTGACCCGGAGCACCCGAAGTGACGGCGTACTGGTTTGTGTTCTGAGCACCGTTCCTACCCTGGGCCAACATAAAAAGACCGTTCGCAGCGTCGTTATCGTGCGGGTCAAATGGGCCTGATGCAGGTTTGGCCTCGGTTTTAGTGCTGGATGCACCGTTGGGCATTTCCTGGGGTTGAGAAGTGACTGATGGTTGTTGTTGCTGAGGTGGTGGCGGCGGCGGCGGTTGTCCCTGTGATCTTGGGGGTGCGTTGTTCGGATCACGCTTGGAAGCAGCGCTCATAGCAGTCCGGTGAAAATCAAGCGTGCTTGGCGTGGCTCCGCCGCTGGCGAGTTGGGCAAAGAGGGCTTGGGAGTTGGGACTGGGGGCTGGGAACATAGAACCAGAGCCACCCGGTGTCAGGCCCGTCCTCAGAGAGGATTCGTTGGGAGTAGGGAATCCGCCACGCAGATGATGGGTGTCGCCGAAATAGTCGTTGGCCGGGCCAGAGAGCATCGCCGGGCTCAGAGGACCAGTCCTCAACGAACCTCCTCCCCAATTAAACGGCGTCGCGTTGCTGCCGGGAAGGAGTGATGATGGTGATGTCAATGAAGCGACAGAAGGCAACTTTGTTCCTCCTGGTGTCTCGGGAGCGCCCCCGAAGGACTGCTCAAACGGATTTGGCTCCAGACTGAGAGATCCGCCGACCTGGGTCGTGAAGTAGTCAGGGGTGTCGGTGCCTTGCTGTTGACCGGGTCGAGGAGGAGGCGCAAGTGGTTTGGCAGGTTCGGCATTGGACGCAGGCTCTGGTTTCACAGGCGGATCGGCTGCCTTCGCGTCGGTCGAGGGGTCTGCGGCGACGACAATGGTGAGCAGGAGGTACAACAATGGACAGGAGATGGCCTAGATTGACAATGACGGAGGACGAGAGATGGGGAAAGAGAGACGATGACGAAGGTGGATTGAATGGATGGTGAAGAAGATGGGACGGAAGGCTGCTGGAGACCGATGACGATGATACGTCATGGCAGGAACCTCCAAGGCGGGATAGGGCAGGGGATGGGAAGCTATGGGTATGCTATGCTACACAACGGCAAGCATGAAGGGGGTACGAGATGGTCAAGGCTTACCTGGTCGAGGAGAAGAGTTGTTGGATCGCTTCGGGGACTTCGACTCACCTCGAGCAGAGGTATCAGTTGTTGAAGTCCCCATGATGACGATGATGTATTATATTTGGGGCGAAGCGGCAAGGTTGATCGAACTGGACGTGCGGGGTGTGGGTGGCAGAAGGAGGAGCGATGATGGAGGAAGACGGAAAAGTCAAATGAGGTCAGAGGCGACGGCGAAAGAAAAGCAGCGCGGCAGCCGTCTACAACTGCGAAAAAGACACTATGGGACAAGGACGGCCAAAGAGATGGACCGGGGGCGAGTTGCAGCTTTTCGACAGGTCAATAGCGCACGCACAGCGCACAGCAGACGCTTCGACTCTCTCTCTCTAACCCGAGGGCAATGTGCTAAGCGTTGATGAGGTCCCGAGCGCGAGCACAGAAGGGAAGGGGAATGAATATCTCGGCAACTCGACACTCCAACGTCAAGGGGAAGAGGCGAACAGCGAAGAGTCACGCGCGCGTCTCAGCGTGCAGCAAAAGATAAAAGGCCTGGAGAATTGGGGGAGAAGAATAAGGGCGCGAATGAACGTTTGCTGTGGAGTTGCGGCTCGTGCCTGACAAGATGCGGATTTGCGTCTCGAGAGCGACAAAGCGGGCGTTGTTTGCGGGATTGTGTGAAAGGATCAGGTTGGGATAAAAGACGTCAGAGATGACGTTGTGGGCAGCGAGGGAAGAGAAGTCGCTGAAAAAGAAGGCGGCGGCGCTGGGCTCCTGGA
>JADBHU010000897.1:0-24693 GCA_017140155.1 Fusarium devonianum
GTAGATCATAGTTGAGTTTTTGGCTACGTAGTGGCTTATTCTGAAAGACATGTCTTTGCCAGATTCTGCCATTTATTTTTGGTACTTTTGTTCCATGCAAGATGTTGGATGCGGATTTCCTTTGCAAGTCATCAGTTATGCACAGTACTATCCAACTCTCTGGGAGCTTGGCGAATAGCCATGAGGATATATGGTGGGCTGTAGGTGGCTCGCTTTTGCCTCGTCTTTGTTCATTAAGAGAGAGGAGATCAATCAAGATTAACCTACCTAATGACTTGTTGGATTGTGGAAGAAAGGGCACGTCTTTTAGATGCGGCCCGGTGGCAGGCGGAGACGCCGGAGCGCTGAGGCTCTCCAAGCGCCTTCTTACTCCTTCTCCCAAGAGTAGTGATCTTTGGCAGGTTAAGGCTCCATCAAGACACAATGGCGAGTCCAAATCCCTCTCGTGACGCGTCCTTGAAACGGCTAAATTAAGCTCGCCAAGCAAATAATAGGTACGAAACAAATGCGTATTCTACCATGCCTGGATGGGAACGGGAAGGGAGCGAGGGCTTTGGCGGGCTGAGTGAAAGTCGACTTGGCTGGCTTTGTGTAAAGCAAGACCAAGCCATGCCACGAGAAATGGTGACCAATACTCCGTTACGTTAAAGACAGCGGGCAAGGCTTGACGGGAAGTCTAATTAGCAAGCAGTTATGTGTGGTCTCTGCTGACGGGCTTGCGGCGAGGCTTGGGAGGAAGATTACCTCCGGCCATGGTCCGGCCAAAGGTAAGACAAGCAGGCCGATGGTGACTGATGCATGCATCTGCTTTCATGTGTGACCTGAGAGACCTTGGCTCAGGTCTCTGAGTCGCTTCGTCGATACGCTTCCTTCTCTCCATCTCCATCAACAAGCTCTTAGCGTTGAAACATTGTCCGTGGCTAGCTTACAGTTCTTGTTCGATCGGCATAGACCCTAGCTCTCTCGCAGATGCCGTTGTTGGTGAAGTAGCCTAGTCATGTCGACAACGCCTGGTGGGGACGTGGCGCCGTAGGCCTCTTCTCGTTGGGTACCCAAACCTTTCTTACTTTCCTGTTCCTGGTACCTTGCTTGTGATGGCTGACGCTTGTCCCGGGATGGCATGCAAGGTTTTTGTGACATGACTAGAGGATCACCGTGGCACAACGGATGGCTTGACGTTTTATGACCCGCGGGAGCGGTCGATAGAACATGAGGGAGAAATGGCAGAGTCGGAAGCGTCAGTTTGAGACCAGACAGAAGCAATGGAAATCGTTGGGTCCTGTAGCTCCGTAGCAGGTTTCATGTTTGCAATGGCCCCTTTTTCCGGCGCACACGTATTAGCGTACATACGTGCGTGTCTTGGGCGCGTTTTGTGTTTCTGGCAGACTTGCTTCTCCATGAAGCGAGGGGGAGCAAAGGTGTGGGTAACGTTAATGCAGAGTTGACGGGTGGGCTTTGACCAGGGGCTTCTTTGTAATACGTACATACTCTGGTGGCTGCTGGATCGGTGTTTTACATACAGCGGACGTGAGCTCCATTAATGCGTAGACGCGCGCTCTTGAGAGTGTGGTTAGTTGTAGTTCTCACGAAGGATATCTGACCATGATGGCTCAGAAGAGTCCGATTAACAGTAGATCTATGATGCGTCTCGCAATCTCCTGCGCTCTTAGCCTGCCGCTCAAAGGCTCACTCAAGCTACCATCCCCAGGCCCAAGACATTTTCAGCGGGGACCGCCAGTTGTGGTCCTGAATCGCCATTCCCAGAGCTTGTGCAGAATGCGTCTGCGCCAGCGATGACAGACACAAACAGGCTGACAGGTAGGTTGGCGATTATTGTGTCATGGCCGCTACCCGCGCGGCCAGACGAAACCGCGGTCTATTTATCTGTAACACGGATACATCTCGTGGTTCTGGTCCCCCAGGCCTTTGACTGGCCAGCAGCAAAGGGCTGATCGTCTAGCATTCGTGGGTCGTCCATCCATTTGAGCTGGGGAACCCGGCATTTTTCAGGGGCCGTCGTCCAATGCCATCTGCGGGGAGAAACCACAGAAAAAAGAAAAGGGCTCACGATCCACGGCGATTGCTTGAACGGCCCACGGGGCTTGGGGCGTTCTCATCTGTCTTACAGGCTCTGTCCTCAGCTTGCTTCTGGTCTCAAGCCCAAGCATTGTTCGCTCGTTCCTGTTGGATCGTCCGGGTCCGAAAACAGCCGCTGCCTTCAACGGTAGACGCCTGGGGCCCGATATTAATAGGTATGTAGCCCGCCCTGGCCCCGGCCGCGCTGTTCTAGCCCAGTCCAGTCCAGCTCTAGTCAACTTCTTATCGAGCCTCAGCTTATTTTATCCTCGTATTCCACAGCTCAGCTCGTAGCTATCTCATCGCTTCGACTAGGGCCCCATTCTGAACTTTTCTCTTTTTCTTTTTATCTTTTTCTTTTGTTATACTTTTCATGCTCCCCGGGCACCTCACTCTCTCTTTTCGCTGCATTGCTCTCTATCGCGCTCTTTCTATGATTTAGTCTTCAAGGCGACATCAAGTCTCTCTCGTGCATAGACTCGACGCTCACCTGCACTCTCCTTGACCCATAGAACAAAATCCAACATCAAGGCAACGAGCTGTCTCTTGTTCGACTCCATCATTCATTATTCATCAAGTTTATAGAGGCGTTTTGTCGTGCGCCTTAGTCGCATCTCCTCACCTCTGCTATCCTGAGCTTCTCTCGCTCAACCCCACGCTTCGTCTCGGTCATCCATTATTGGGCAACGCCATCACGACTCCCACCACATCAATACGCCATGAAGCTCTTGGTTCTGGCCAGTGTGGCTTCGCTCGCTGCGGCAGCTGGCAAAACCGCCCCCAGTTCCCTGGACATCAATGACTCTGGTACGTCGTGCAATTAGCGCGCTTCAAGCCCAACTGCTAACAAGCGCAGATTCCATCAAGGACGTGGCAGCATCCCTGGCTTTTGATGCCATGAGCTACTACAGTGGCAATAAGTCCTCGATCCCAAAGGACCTCGGTGACCTCCAAGATCCCTATTACTGGTGGGTTGCCGGTGCTCTTTGGGGCTCCATGCTGGACTACTACCACTATACCGGTGACCCCAGCTACAACGACGTGGTCATCCAAGCTCTGCTAGGCCCTACCAACCTCGGCCCTGAGAACGATTACATGCCCCCGGAGCACGCCGACGAGGAGGGCAACGACGATCTCTTCTTCTGGGGCTCCGCCGTCCTGGCAGCCGCTGAGCGCAACTTCCCCCAGCCCAACACGAACCTTCCCTCGTGGCTCGATATCAGCATCAACGTCTTCAACGAACTTGCCGGTCGCTGGAATACGACCGCCTGTAACGGTGGCCTTCTCTGGCAGATCTTCCCCGAGAACTCAAACGGTCTCACCTACAAGAACTCTGTCAGCAACGGCGGCTTCTTCCAGCTCGCCGCCCGTCTCGCCCGCGCCACTGGCAATGAAACCTATCTCGACTGGGCCAACAAGGTCTGGGACTGGTCATGGGAGGTCAACTTCATCGATCATCGCAACTACCACGTCTACGACGGCGCCACCGTTCTCGACAATTGCGAAAAGACCACGTACCACTCTTTCACCTACACCAGCGGCATCTACCTGTACGGCGCCGCCGTCCTTGCAAACTACACCGAGAAGCCCGAATGGGAGATGCGATCTAAGCGCCTGCTCGACGGCACCGACTGGTTCTTTTCTCCCTTTGACAACACCACAGACATCATGTACGAGGCCGCCTGCGAAACAGTCATGACGTGCAACTGGGACATGTCCACCTTCAAGGGTTTCCTGTCCCGCTCCATGTATCAGACCGTCAAGATGCAGCCTTCTCTCCGCGAACACGTCGAACGCTTCCTCCATCCCTCAGCCCAGGCTGCCGTCAAGACCTGCACGGGCGGCGACTCTGGCCGTGAGTGCGGCATGCGCTGGTGGGTCGGGGGCTTCGACGGCAACAAGGGCCTCGGCCAGCAGATGTGCGCTCTCGAGACCGTCCAGGGTCTGCTGCTGGATGAGGCACCAGCGCCCCTCAAGGGCGATGAGATCAAGGTCATCCGCAGCACGGACTGGAATAAAGACAAGGGTGATTCCAAGATCAAAACCACGCCGACGCCGACGCCGACGCCGACTGCCGAGAAGCCCAAGCCGACCCAGAGTGAAGACGCGGCAAGTCTTGCGAGAGTGGACATGGTGCTGGCATCATTCAGCGTGGGCACCGTCGTACTGCTCTTAGGATGGGTGTAAGCGTACGCTCTATAAGTCCGCTGTCAGACATTGCATTGGGATTAGACTTGCGAAGGCGTTATTGGTCATGATAAAAATTAGACGTGCAAGGATTGCTTTGGTATAAAATCGCCCCTGGTCATGAGCGCTGCATTTGATTGTTTCACGAGATTACGTCTAGGGAATCTAGAGCTAGACTAGAACGCCGTTGGTTTATCGCCTTTTCCGTGTCTCTTCCGTCTAACCGTCTAAGTGCTCTATGCTCCTCTCACTTCGGCCAATGTGACCCTCAACGACTCCAAGAATCTTGTCACCTCGGGCTCTGTGCCCACCGTGATGCGCAAGCATCCTAGACATCCGTGCTCCTTGCCCCTGAACCGCACAACCACGCCCTTCGTCTCTGCAAGCTTCTCGTACACAGCCAGCGCCGTCGCATTGTCAGGATTGCCCGCCGCGTCGAGCATCTCGTACAGCAAGAAGTTGCTCTCAGTGCCACCGCGTAGACGACCGACGCCAGGGATCTTGGGCAGCTCGCTCAAGAGGCGGTCGCGTTGCTCGAGGAGACGAGCGCAGTTTTTACGCATGGTGGCGAGGCCGCGGTCTGATACGGCATACGACGCGAGAGCGCTTGTCGGGCTGGAGATGTTGTAGGGTGCCTTCAAGCTGTTCAGCAGGCGGGCGATTGGAGGCGAAGTAAAGGCAGCACCGAGGCGAATGCCGGCCATGCCGAAAGCCTTGGAGAGGGTCTGCATAACAACAAGATTGGGAAACTCGGTAACCCATTCCGCCAGTGAAGCATCCTTGGGGGCAAAGTCGATGTACGCTTCGTCGAGGACTACCACGCCGTTCCATGTCGGGTGGTCGAGGATCTGCTGGACGTCGGCCTTGGCGAGGAGCGAGCCGGTGGGGTTTCCGGGCGAGCAGAGGTAGACAATCTTGATGTTCGGCTCCTTGGTTAGGGCGTCGAGCACAGCAGGCACGTCGATGGCGAAGGACGGGGCGGACTGCAGCGGGACCTTGACAATGGCGACGTCGTTGATCTGCGCGGACACCGAGTACATGCCGTAAGTCGGCGGGCATGTTAGGATGCGATCGCGGCCCGGCACGCAGAAGCAGCGGAGCAGGGCGTCAATGGCCTCATCGCTGCCGACGCCAACAAACAGGTTCTCGGGGGTGAGCGTCTTGGAGGTGTGGGCGTGGGTGTTGCGCAGCTCGCAGAGCAGCTGCTTCAACGGCGCCTGGTGAGGATCGGGGTATCGGTGCAGGCCCAGGAAATCAACGTCGACGCCGGAGGCCGTCTGCTCGGCGACATCCGCCGACAGCGAGGGCCCGTAGGCGTTCTCATTGGCATCGAGGAGGACGTTTGTGCCGTCATCCTTGTAGTCGCTGTTGTGTGGACGGGCTTGGTCAGCGCGCTGAAGCTTCTTTTGGCGCGAAGGCGGGGGAGGGGCAAACTTACTCTCTCGCGCAGCGGTAGGGCTGGAGGGCGAGGATGTTCGGCCTGGCGCAGGTCTCGAGGTTGAAGGGGGCCATTGGGACGGCTAATGGTCTCCTGGACAGTAACGAGTGGGATATGAAGTGTGTGGATGGCATGCAGAAAGCTCCCCGTGGCTCCTTATGTCGTCCAAAGCCAATTTGTAGACAGCCGACGCCGGAGGGACGAGTCATCGGCTTTTTGTGGGGCCCGGACTTTGCTCCCGGCCGGAGGTGCAGGACATCGGCATCCTGTGAAACAGGAGGCAAGGGCAGTACTTACTGGATGTGGGTAATCGGTTTACGGGCCGTTCAATGTTCCAAATCATGCATTCGCAATCAGCACTTCTGTCAATTACCCACTTGATAAGAACAAGAACGTCTGAAACTAGACATGATCATAACAACCTACCCTACGACAAGCTCTTTGGCCTGGTTTGTGGTTTCACAAGTTCTTTAAGTCCAGGGTCTGCGCTTTAGGCATCCAGTCCGCATGGTTTAAGGGACTCACCTTTGTGGCCCTTCTACTATAACGTGTTATATGAGGACGTAGCTCCTGGCGATCGAGGCGTGGTGGATTAGGGTGATTCCATCCTGGTCAGCACAAAAGGGAAAAACGATGCAGAAACTAGCAACAAAGGCATAAAAGCAGTGACGTTCAAATACATATACCACGCAGAGCGTGCGAAAAAGAGGAATAAACGCTATTATACATCAAATATTAACTTAATCAAGGGGTTTTCATGTTTACATTGTCTGCCTTGAAGAGTAGTAAGTGCAAATTAAAAACTTATGAGTTGGAACAAGAGTTGACGAAGAGCACCAACCAGCAACATCAATTCATACTATATAGTGTCTAAAAGGTCACATTTTTTCAACGAATTACAAACACTGGCCGCGTGGCCTAATGGCATGGCGTCTGACTACGAATCAGAAGATTGTGGGTTCGATCCCCATCGTGGTCAACTAGGTGTTCAGACCCCATCAAGGAATTGTTCTTTTTACTCTAGCAACCTTCGAAGGTTTCCTTGCGGACGGGATCACAGTTCTTTTTTGTTACACCACCGTCTATCTATCTTCCCAGACTAGACGTCTGTTCAATTTCGTTTCCACGTCTCATCCTTAGAGGGGGTTTAATGTCGAGTTAACACCTATCTCTTACTTAGACGGGTCGGCTCGACCTGAACAACCCCCAGCAAGCGCGACAACTATGCTTATGGAAGAACGGCGGATGCAACTATTTGGACTCGAAACGTTAATCATCACTCTACGGAACACGGTCCTTTTGTGGCTGGTGTCACACGAACTCAATCTGCGTACCGCGTCTGGTCGAATAGCTCGCATGAGACCCCGGATGACTATATGACACCACGTCCACCCTGGTTTCGATGACAACCTTTGATTCAGGATAATCCCAATATATCTACCAATTAGAAACAACCGTAGGTACACGCTGTCTCGTAGTGTCTACCTTGGAAGCATCCGTGCTTTAAACGACATGCGCATGTAGGCTGCAACGAAGTCGCCTCCATCGGTGATTATAAATGAAAGTTCCTCCTACTGTTACTGCGAGCTTTCCACCGCGAGAGTAAATCTTAATTGATAGAGCAAACAATAGATAGATTTTTAAGGTGACGGTACTATTAAGAGTCCGCTATTGAACCCTGTTTCGAGTGTTACCGCGTTGCCTAACTACGAAACACACGTTCCTTGCACTCAAGTGGTTCCAGATGCTACTCAAATGAGAAAACCCCCAATTTCTGCTTTACCGATTGGACTTGATTGCATGGTCGAGCTAGAGCAATGGGAAAAGGTACGGGTCGTGTCAATGAGGGTTGGCTTCAATAGGAGTTGGGGTTATGTATCGACCTTCGGGCAACTAAGAATCTACCTGGAGATAATGGTCAGCTCGGAGACAATATGTATAGAAAGGAAGCGATAATATGAAATAATGTTTATAATCTTAGCATGCAACATGTCTCTAAGATAAGTTGATGTTCGTATGAGCCTAGACTAAGATGTATAATAGACGTCGACCTTCACTAAGAAGACATTAATATATGGCGAAACTATAGTTGTAAGTCTCTAACTAGAGGGGATGCCTATGACTATGTATTCGAATTTCCAAATATTAATCGAGGAGGGGATGGGCCAAACTGGCGGGCTTTGGTGCTCGACAAGCCTTTCTTCGACCGAACTTAAGCCCCTTCACTTCTTTACGATAGCATAAAAACAGATCGGCCACATCTGCGTCCGGAATTTCAAAGCTTGGACGGGATGGACTTGAGTCTGGGTGGGACATGCAAGATTGCTCCATTGCTTCATAGTCAGGCGAAGCTATCGTTCGAAGAGCAAAAATATAAATTGACCACGATGGGGATCGAACCCACAATCTTCTGATTCGTAGTCAGACGCCATGCCATTAGGCCACGCGGCCGCTGATTGGTTGATACGATTGTATCTTATTTTGCAAAATGATACCCAGCGCAAAAGGTTTTGACCACCCTCGTCGTGCACCTTCATCTGACACCCTATTCCTCCGTTACAGATTTATATTTCTACTTCTTTGCGTCTTTAAATTAACCATATAAATATGAACTCACATTCCATTAACAATTCCTAAACATACTTTATTACTCACCTTAGACTATACTTAGTAATGCGTCCTTGAGGCCGACGAGACACTTTTGTCCGTACAATAATGCCCTCTTAGTCGATGAGGCAACTAGACCTGGGCGCACTGATAAGCAATCTGAACCCCTCACGTTGTTTCCCAACCGACCGTTTCTTTAAATACCCGCCCGAGATGTGGCTGGCTGGTGGAATGGGACTCATGGGGATACACAGTCATTGATAAAGTTATCTAAAGTGTTCTCTGAACTCAGGCTATATTCCCGTAAGATATCGCGATAGACAGGAGATAATAGGCATGCCTAGGAGAGCCATGAGAAAGCAGGCTTGTTCTACGCTCTGTATAACCCGGACCTTACCGATAGACAAGTGCATTGTGATTGACTAGTCTATGACTAGTAACTGGTTATGCAATCCAACTCCTTAGGTGCGGCTAAGTCAGAAAAACTGAGTTACAGTCGGTACGAGTGCCCTCCACTCCAGTGTCAGCTGTTACTAGCAGGGGCTGCAACTTTGTTGAGTCCGTGGTAAAGACAGACCAGTCTCAGGTGCGTTGCTGGTTTCTTAGACGGATTGCAGTTTGACATCAACCAATCAGCGGCCGCGTGGCCTAATGGCATGGCGTCTGACTACGAATCAGAAGATTGTGGGTTCGATCCCCATCGTGGTCAATTACTTTTTGCGGATGTCTCTATTGTATTTTTGTTTGTGAAGTTTCAGTATCTGACGCCGTGGCTGCGAGCGACGAGAGCTGAGCATGTAAGTCTTCTCAACAGTAGGAACTAGTAATTAATAACTCAGATACCGTTTCTTGCCGTGTTTCTACATGTATTACCCAGTAAGGTACATTAGCCTTACAGATGAAAGACTCACCTGCCATTTGTTGTGAAGCCGCTGTAACTCGAGTCGGCGTTCCTGAGGTGGTGCGGCTCAAACCTTCAGCTCCAGCCTGCCATTTCCTATTTCTCTAGCGCGACTTGAAACAGTACTTCCCCGAGTCACAACAACAAACCGAAGCCAAGGCCAACCCTATCATCACTGCGTACCAACAGTAACCATAGCAAACCTAGTCGCAGCAGCTACGATATTGAGCACCTACGTGCAGTCTCATTCAGACGCTGTCTTACTCTGGCTGCGCTTCTCTGGTGGTCCAGCTCGTTAGCATCATCACCGCGGCAGAGGGCCTAATCTCGCCGGCCAGGGAAGACAGGGGACCTGAGTCATTGAACCACGAAGCGCAAACGCACCATTAACGGCAGCTCCAAGTGCGATTCAGCCTCGACTCCCCCCATCGAACGGCAGAGATCCCACCTGATACGTGACATATGCAGGGCAGCACCTGGTTGCACACCTTGGGCGTCGTCGTCGTCGAATAGCCGTGACCCGAAGCGGCTGGCGGCCGTGGCCTTGCCCCACACAACCACATCTAACCGTCCAACGTCGACTCCCAAGCCCACGTTTCTAATCCCGGACCGCGTCCACAGCCTGAAGCCAGCCTCCACGCCCTCGCTCGCTCGCTCGCCGTCACCCTGCGCGTCGCCTGCTCGCCCAGACCGACTTCGACCCCATCCGTCACCGTCGTCGGCCAACAACGAGCCGCCCGCCCTCCAGGTCCACCGCGCACGCCCTGACGCTGACCTGATCGCCGTCGCTACACGCTGCCGTGCCGCTCGTCGCTGAATTTGCCGCTGCCGCTGCCGCTCGAAGCGCTGCCCTGAGTCCCGAACAGCCAGCCATGTACTCCGCCGGCTACGGCTTTGGCAATAATGCTCCCTCCTTCAACAACCCTGTCCCACAGCAGTCCGGAGCCCAGCCAGCCGGCCAGCAGATGATGTACAATCAGCAGCAGCAGTTTGCCGGCATGGCCCCCCAGGGAGGGTTTAACCCCGGCGCGAATCCTCAAATGATGCCTGGCGGCCCTGCGGGAATGATGCCAAATGCCGGTATGCAACATATGGCTACCAATGGCCAGAGTGAGTACTCTCCCGTCCTTCGAGCGCGTTGCTCTTTGTCCTGCATGTCGAGGCGCGCCTAGATGCGATGCTCGCGTCCATACGCGTATCATTGTCGATGGCCGGCGATGTGAAGATGGTATCCCCGACTGCGTCCAGGCGACTCCGCGAGCGCGTCGCAAACCTCTTTGCGCCCTCATACAACGCTGCCTTATCTCTGAAGCATGGTGGCTAACTGGTTGGGAATAGTGGCAGGATATCAGCAGCAATTCCCCGGCGCGCCTTACGGCCAAGTCCCCCCCTCCTCGGTCGCCCCCCAGAACTTTGCCCCGAACTACATGATGGCTGGCGGCATGCAAGGCTTCCCGATGAATCAGGGCGGCATGCCTCAGCAGCCTCAAATGATGCAGCGCATGCAGCAGCAGCAACATCACCAGCAACAACAACAACAGCAGCAACAGCAGCAGCAGCAGCAACCTCCCAACGCGGCCGCCATGGGCCAGGTCTCAACTCCTCAAAGACCCCCGAGCGCTGTCCAAAGCACACCGAACAATGCCCTGCCCTCGCAACAGGGTCAGTTTCAACCACCTCAACCTCCATCACAAAGCCACACTCCTACCAATCAGCAGCAACAATCACAACAGCAGCAGCAGCAAGCCCAGCAAGCGCAGTATCAACAGCAGCAGCAGCAGCAGCAGCAGCAAGGCAAGTATCAGCAACAACAAGGCCAGCCGCAACAACAGCAAACGCCGCAACAGCAACCTCCGCAGCAGCAGCAACCGCCCGCTGCTTTGTCTACACCCCAAACCCCAACTTTCTCCTCAAAGCAAGGACCAACCGTCAACGGAGGGTCCGCGGTAGGGACGCCACTGAGCCCGGGGACAGAATCACGCGACAAGGAGCGTTTCGCCCTGCTGCTTGACATAAACCACGAGCTGCTTTATGAGTCGATACAGCTGCAGGCCACTCAGCAAGAACTGAAAAAGGAACATGCCGCGGATAGAAATGCAGGCGATAAGAAGCCAACCGAAGAGGAAACACTGATGCAGCAAGACTACCTTCAGTAATTTGTCCCTCCGCAACGTCTGAGGTTCCAGCTAACACTCTTTGCAGGTGCATGAGACGATTGCAGGCGAATCTATCATATATGGCGGCACTGGCGGATCGGAAGCCCGAGGTCAAGGTCCCGCCTTGCCCGTCATATCTCACGGCCCCTCCCCTGAACCCGGTTCTCAAGCTCCGGGCTCCTGCTGTAGGAGCTGATGGCTCTGACAACAAGATCGACCCTGTGGCAGATCGCGAAGAACGGATCAAGAGCATCAAGGACCTGTACTCGAGACTACAGGCTGCCTACCCAGGATGGGATCCCAAGAAGGAGCCAGCTTTCCGCATGTCTACGCAAGCAGGCGGGCAGAAGCTTGGAAATCCTTCGGCAAGCCAAGCTAGCCCAACGGCCAACAGGACGCCTCAAATGACAAACATGCCGGCTCCGCCGATGCCTCAGCCTGGCATGCCCTCATGACAACCAGGCTTGCGGAATCTTGAGAGCCGAGATGTACATATGATGTGAGAAAGTATAGACATTGCGGTTGGGAGTTCTGGATTGGTCTGTTGGTTTTACATCTAGCATTTACAGTATCGTGTTTCTGGATTCGGTCTGATTTGAGACGACGTTAAAGTGGCGGGCGAATAAGGTTCATAAGCAAATCTCAAAAAGGGGACCGTATGAGTTGGATCAGGTGAAGGGAAGCGAAAGACCTTTCTGTAAGAAGAAACCTGATTGAGTTTACCACCCTGGGCGTTGAGGAAGCATGTTTCTATGGGACTCATAATGAAACCAAATCTTCAGGTTCTACATGTAAATGATCTTACAACGGGGACTTGGCGTGTGTACTTTTGCTGCTGTGTTTATCAACATCGTGTTTTCTGTGCAGATCCGATATGCATCATGGCATCGTTGATTTCGCTTCGAGAGCCTGCATTTTGAGTCAAGATTTTCGGTTGAGGGTACATCTTGCATTCCTATCAAAATTAAGGAAGAGGTTGCACGTTGGCCACTTTATTCATCACGTGAAAGAATAAAGGTATTCAATTTAAGTAAGTTTCTTCTGATGCATGAAGGTGATACTGTAGAGGTTATTGCGATGTTGTCGAATTGGTCACTGTGATACGAAGCACGGGTATGATGCCTGAGATGGGTGTAAGTTACTGTGCTATTTTCTTTACTAGGGTACTTTGGTCTATTCCATTGGATCTGAATGCGGATGGAATACCACATATTAAGTCAGATACATATACATAAATGTCTTATCCGTATAGCTCTGTTCTACATCCTGGATTATAAAGGCCGTTAATACGAAGCAGGCCACGTCAAGAACTGACGTAACTTGAACTAAACAAGGACCATGATGGGTCTCGCTCACCTGTCATGGATCACATGGCAGGGGGAAGAGCTGCTGAACCTGCATGACAGACAGCGGCCGAGAAATGTTTTGCTACCTACTACAGCGAGACCGATCGTCATTGGGTCTCGGAGAACGATGGAGATCGAGGTGAAAAAAAATCTTTTCCAGTCTGTGTGGAGGTGGACGATGGTAGCGACGGAAAGTGGGTTTAGCCTCCAGCAGGCCTTTTTAGCAGGCGGCCCGGGCGTGAGAATGCCGTGCGTTGATCGGACGCTGAGTCGGGATTAGCTGAAAACCCCTTCTGTTGCTTGTGAAGGTGACTGGGAACTGCGACGAAGATCACAGTAAAGTACATACTGTGGCTTCTGGGCCGAGTTGTTGAGAGACAAAGTCAACCCATGGCTGATTGCGTTGTCTTTGTCTTCGCCGTGGCAACCGACGCCATCCTAGCTAGCTATCTTGAAACGTAGGGATCTCGACGTGTTTTACGAACCGTGTGCCAATGTCTTCACCTTTGGGAGCATGGCCAGTGTAGGTAGGCACACGCCGCTCAAACACTGACCGCTGATCTGGTAAAACTCACCACTTGAGCTACGGTAGTTGATCACCCATGATGAAAGGTTGTTGTCCAGCTGTGGAGAGCCTCAGAGGTTCAACCAAGGCATGGCGGGGCACCTTAGCGTCCCTGCAGATTCCCCCTGCACTGCTCACATTGGTCATTGCTGGGGAGCCACCCTGCAATTGACCAATGAAAACGTCCCTTAGCCCTGTGCTAGTAGCGGCGGGGAGCACCCTAGAAGGGTAACCTGCACTGCTAAGCACCAAGGCCGGCTGAAGAAAAAAAAAAGTTTCAAGGGCCGCATCCGTCGACGTCCTCGTTTCTCTTCCATTTCTCCCTCTCCAAAACTCTCGCTCCTCTCCCCTCCCAAAACCTCCTCCTCCCGCAGCTGTTGTCGAGGCTGATGATTGCGAGGCAGCTTCTGACCTGACCAGGGGAGCTCTGAAAACGGGTTTTCTTGCCAGCCGTCGCTCGCAATCTCGCTATCCGCTTACAACGACGGCCCTCCTCTCGTCTTCTGCCCCGCGCTTCTCCAACCTGCACAGAAGCTTTATCCTCCCCTCACAACACAAAAAATGTCTTTGGTTCCTCAACCGCCGGCCTCGGCGCGCCAGGTCGGCTCTGAAGACGATGGCCTCGTCTGCCTCGAACTTGAGGACGGCTCCACCTTCCAGGGCTACAGCTTTGGCGCCCAGAAGAGCATTGCTGGAGAGCTGGTCTTCCAGACGGGCATGGTAGGATATCCCGAGTCCGTCACAGACCCTTCGTATCGTGGCCAGATTCTCGTCATTACATTCCCTCTGGTCGGAAACTATGGTGTTCCCTCGCGCGAGACCATGGATGAGCTCCTCGGCGATTTGCCTGCTCACTTCGAGTCCTCCGAGATCCATATCGCCGGTCTGGTGACCGCCTCATACTGCGGCGAGGACTTCTCCCACTTCCTCGCCACCTCCTCCCTCGGCACCTGGCTGAAGGAGCAGGGCATTCCCGCCATGTACGGCGTTGATACCCGCGCCTTGACTAAAAAGATCCGCGAAAAGGGTAGCATGCTGGGCAAGATGCGCCTCGAGATCCAGGGCTTGACCAACGGCGCTGCCAGTGGCCAGGTCGAGGCTCCCTTGGCTGCTGCTGGCCTCGACCAATTTGAGCAGATCGAATGGGTCAACCCCAACACCAAGAACCTTGTGGCAGAGGGTGAGTTTTCCAGCGACTTCGTATTTGAAGGCGCATGCTCACTGTCATTGTGTAGTGTCCATCAAGGCTCCTAAGCTGTATAAGCCTCCTCCGTCGGTCGCCCGTAAGCACCCTTCAGGGCGTACCATCCGTGTGCTGTGTCTCGATGTCGGTATGAAGTACAACCAGCTGAGGTGCTTCCTCAAGCGCGGTGTCGAGGTCCTCGTGTGCCCCTGGGACTACGACCTCGCCAGCGCGATTGAAGAGTACGACGGTCTTTTCCTTTCCAACGGCCCTGGTGATCCCGCCGTCCTCGAGAACACTGTCAAGAACATTGCCGCCGTCCTCGAAAAGAACCAGACCCCCGTCTTTGGCATCTGCTTGGGACACCAGCTCTTGGCCCGCGCCTCTGGCGCCACGACTAAGAAGATGAAGTTCGGTAACCGCGGTCACAACATTCCCTGTACCAGCATGGTCACCGGCAAGTGTCACATCACGTCTCAGAACCACGGTTTCGCCGTCGATGCTGCCAGCTTGACCGGCGGCTGGCAGGAGCTCTTCGTCAACGCCAACGATGGTAGTAACGAGGGTATCATGCACGCCGAGAAGCCCTACTTCAGTGTGCAGTTCCATCCCGAGAGCACTCCTGGTCCTCGCGACACCGAGTTCCTCTTCGACGTCTTCATTGACACTATTGCCAACTGCGCCGAGAACCCTGCCTTGCTAAAGGCCCCCGTCAGCTTCCCTGGCGGCACCATCGAGGAGAACGAGCGTCTCCACCCCCGTGTCTCTGTCCGCAAGGTCCTCGTCCTCGGCAGTGGTGGTCTCAGTATCGGTCAGGCCGGTGAGTTTGACTACTCCGGTTCTCAGGCCATCAAGGCTCTGAAGGAGGAGGGCATTTACACTGTCCTCGTCAACCCCAACATTGCCACTATCCAGACCTCCAAGGGCCTGGCAGACAAGGTTTACTTCCTGCCTGTCAACGCCGAATTTGTCCGCAAGGTCATTTTGTATGAGCGACCCGATGCCATCTATGTCACCTTTGGTGGACAGACCGCCCTCCAGGTCGGTATCCAGCTCAAGGATGAGTTTGAGGAGCTTGGTGTTCAGGTCCTGGGTACTCCCATCGACACTATCATTACCACCGAGGATCGTGAGCTTTTTGCACGAAGCATGGACTCCATCGGCGAGAAGTGCGCCAAATCCGCCTCTGCCAACAATATCGACGAGGCCATGCACGTTGTCAAGGACATTGGCTTCCCCGTCATTGTGCGTGCTGCCTACGCTCTCGGTGGCCTCGGCAGTGGTTTCGCCAACAATGAGGATGAGCTGCGCGATCTCTGCAACAAGGCTTTCGCTGCCAGTCCCCAGGTTCTCATTGAGCGCAGTATGAAGGGCTGGAAGGAGATCGAGTATGAGGTTGTTCGTGACGCTCAGGACAACTGCATTACTGTCTGTAACATGGAGAACTTTGATCCCCTTGGTATTCACACCGGTGATTCCATTGTTGTCGCCCCCTCCCAGACCTTGTCTGACGAAGACTACAACATGCTGCGAACAACCGCAGTCAATGTTATTCGCCATCTGGGCGTTGTTGGAGAGTGCAATATTCAGTACGCTCTCAACCCCTTCTCCCGCGAGTATTGCATTATTGAGGTCAACGCTCGTCTATCTCGATCGTCAGCCCTCGCCTCCAAGGCCACTGGTTATCCTTTGGCTTTTATTGCTGCCAAGCTCGGTCTCGGTATCCCCCTGAAGGAGATCAAGAACTCTGTCACCAAGGTCACTTGCGCTTGCTTCGAGCCCTCGCTCGACTATGTCGTCGTTAAGATGCCTCGATGGGATCTCAAGAAGTTCACTCGTGTGTCCACGCAACTCGGATCCTCCATGAAGAGTGTCGGAGAGGTTATGAGTATTGGTCGATCATTCGAGGAAGCTATCCAGAAAGCTATTCGTGCAATTGACTTCCACAACCTCGGCTTTGGCGAGACCAAAGCCCTCATGAGCATCGACGACGAGCTTCAGACTCCCTCTGACCAGCGTCTATTTGCTATTGCCAACGCCATGCACGAAGGTTACACTGTCGACAAGATTTGGGAGTTGACCAAGATTGACAAGTGGTTCTTGCGCAAACTCAAGGGTCTGAGCAACTTCGCCAAGAAGATGACCAGCTACAGCACTACCGACATTGCTACAAGCCCATCTATTCTCCTCCAAGCTAAGCGTCTCGGTTTCTGCGACCGACAGCTCGCCAAGTTCTGGAGTTCTAACGAGATTGCCGTACGCCGTCTCCGACTTGACGCGGGTATCCAGCCTTTCGTCAAGCAGATTGATACAGTCGCGGCAGAGTTCCCTGCCTTCACCAACTACCTCTACATGACCTACAATGCCTCAGAGCATGATGTCAGCTTCGACGACCATGGTGTCATGGTCTTGGGCTCTGGTGTCTACCGTATTGGTTCTTCAGTTGAATTCGATTGGTGCTCAGTCCGCGCTATCCGAACCCTGCGCGCCACTGGCTTCAAGACCATCATGGTTAACTACAATCCCGAGACTGTCAGTACCGATTACGACGAGGCAGACAAGCTCTACTTCGAGAACATCAACCTCGAGACCGTCCTCGATATCTATCAGCTGGAGAACTCGAGCGGTGTCCTTGGCGCCATGGGTGGCCAGACCCCCAACAACATCGCCCTGCCCCTGCACCGCGCAGGCGTCAAGGTCTTGGGCACTTCTCCTGAGATGATTGACAACGCTGAGAACCGATACAAGTTCTCCCGTATGCTTGACCGCATTGATGTCGACCAACCTACCTGGAAGGAGCTCACCAGCTTCGAGGAGGCTAAGACTTTCTGCAACATGGTTTCCTACCCCGTCCTTGTGCGACCTTCTTACGTGCTTTCTGGAGCTGCCATGAACACGGTCTACTCGGAGAAGGACCTTGAGAGCTACTTGGCCCAGGCTGCCGAGGTCTCTCGTGAGCACCCTGTCGTCATCACCAAGTACATTGAGAACGCCAAGGAGATTGAGATGGATGCCGTTGCCAAGGACGGCACCGTCATTGGCCATTTCATCTCGGAGCACGTTGAGAACGCTGGCGTTCATTCGGGTGATGCCACGCTCATCCTCCCCCCTCAGGACTTGGAGCGCACCACCATTGATCGCATCGTGGAGGCTACCAAAAAGATTGGTGCTGCTCTCAACGTCACCGGTCCTTTCAACATCCAGTTCATTGCCAAGGACAACGATATCAAGGTCATTGAGTGTAACGTTCGTGCCTCGCGGTCGTTCCCCTTCGTGTCCAAGGTCATGAACGTGGATCTGATCGAGTTGGCTACCAAGGCCATCATGGGCCAGCCCTTCCAGGCGTATCCTCCCACTGACATTGCGCCTAACTGTGTCGGCGTCAAGGTCCCCCAGTTCAGTTTCTCTCGTCTGTCGGGTGCTGACCCCGTTCTGGGTGTGGAGATGGCCTCCACTGGTGAGGTTGCCTGTTTCGGCGTTGACAAGAACGAGGCCTACCTCAAGGCTCTCATGTCCACAGGCTTCAAGATCCCCAAGAAGAACATCCTCCTGTCGATTGGTTCCTTCAAGGATAAGCGGGAGATGCTTCCCGCGGTGCAGAAGCTCGAGAAGATTGGATACAAGCTGTTTGCCACTTCTGGTACAGCCGATTTCCTCCAGGACCACGGTGTCCAGGTCCAGTACCTCGAGGTCCTTGGAAAGGAGGAGGACACCAGCTCCGAGTTCTCTCTCACGCAGCATCTGGCCAAGAACACCATTGACCTGTACATCAACTTGCCCTCCAACAACAAATACCGACGTCCCGCCAACTACATGAGTAAGGGTTACCAGACCCGACGTATGGCTGTCGACTATCAGATCCCCTTGGTGACCAACGTCAAGAACGCCAAGATCCTTATCGAGGCCATTGCCCATCACTTCAAGCTTGATGTGTCTAAGCGCGACTACCAGACCAGCCACCAAACCGTTGTGCTACCTGGTCTGATCAACATTGCCGCCTTTGTCCCCGGCATTGCCACCCCTGACAACCAGGACCTGCAGACAGTTACCAAGGCCTCTATCTCGGCCGGTTTCAGCATGATCCGAGTTATGCCTCTGGGCGTGGATGGTGCTATTTCTGATGCCATCACCCTCAACACTGCCCAGCAGAACAGCCGACGCGGTGGCTACTGCGACTACAACTTCTCTGTCGCCGCTACTTCGGATAATGCCGACCAGATTAGCCATGTCACCGGCGAAGTGGGATCCCTCTTCATCCCCTTCAACCACCTGTCGGGCAACATCAGCAAGGTCGCGGCTGTCACATCTCACTTTGATGCCTGGCCCACGCACAAGCCCATCATCACCGATGCCAAGCTGACCGACCTGGCTTCAATCCTCCTCCTGGCCAGTCTGCATAACCGCCGCATCCACGTCACGTCGGTTACTAACCGCGACGACATCAAGCTTATTGCGCTCAGCAAGAAGAAGGGCCTGCAAGTGACTTGTGATGTGTCCATCTACTCTCTCTACCTCTCGCGCGATGATTATCCCGAGTGCGAGCGCCTTCCCACGCCCGCTGATCAGGCTGCCCTTTGGGAGCATATGGCTACCATTGATGTCTTCTCCATCGGCAGTCTCCCCTACCGTCTGGCTACATCCCTCGGCCACAAGGGTGACCCTTCAATGGGCATTGCTGATGCCTTGCCCTTGCTCCTGACCTCGGTCGCTGAGGGCCGACTCACCGTTGACGACATCAAGGACCGCCTGTACACCAACCCTATGGAGATCTTTGAGCTCCACGAGCAGGCCGGTACCACCATCGAGGCTGAGATTGACCGCCCCTACACCGTGTCGTCTGGCACTTTCTGGTCACCCTTTGAGGGCCGCCGCATGCGCGCTTCGATCCAGCGAGTGACCTTCCAGAACACCACCGTCTGCCTTGACGGAGAGGTGCTCAAGGTCTCTCCCCTGGGCAAGGATATGTCGGCGCACATTGCTCCTCCCATGTCGCCTGCTGTCAACCCGACTGCCACCATCACACAGACAGCCCAGTCGCCCGATGCCCGTCGCATGTCCATGTTGGGTGGCTTCAGGCCTCTGAACCGCCTCAGCGGTGTCGATAGTGATACCACGGGCGCGGCTCTGTCCTCGCCTGCGCGTGGTACCGGCCCCGTCAACGAGCTCGCCCCTGCTCTGCATCTGCAGCCCCTGGTCAGCTCTTCCCTCCAGCAGCTGCTGTCACAGCCCTCGGCCTTCAAGAACACCCACGTGCTGTCCGTCAAGTCGTACAGCCGAGCCGATCTTCACCTCCTCTTCACTGTTGCCCAGGAGATGCGACTCGGTGTGCAGCGCGATGGTGTTCTCAACATCCTTCGAGGCCGTGTTCTGACCACGCTCTTCTATGAGCCCTCGACCCGCACTTCAGCGTCTTTCGACGCTGCCATGCAGCGCCTTGGTGGCCGCACCATTGCTATTTCCACTTCGCACTCGTCTGTTCAGAAGGGCGAGACTCTGCAGGACACCCTCCGGACCCTTGCCTGCTACGGCGACGCTATTGTCCTCCGCCACCCCGAGGAGTCAAGCGTTCATACTGCAGAGAAATACAGCCCCGTTCCCGTCATCAACGGAGGCAACGGCAGCAAGGAGCATCCCACACAAGCATTCCTCGACCTCTTCACCATCCGTGAGGAGTTGGGTACCGTCAAGGGCTTGACCATCACCTTCCTGGGTGATCTTCTGTACGGCCGACCTGTGCACTCGCTTGTGTACCTGCTCCGACACTACAACGTCCAGGTTCAGCTTGTGGCCCCCAAGGCCCTGGCCCTTCCCCCCAAGGTCCGGGAGCAGCTGGTTGCCTCTGGACAGTTGCTGTGCGAGTCTGAGACCTTGACCCCCGAGATCCTGGCCCGCAGCGATGTTCTCTACTGCACTCGCGTGCAGCGTGAGCGCTTCCCTAGTGAGGAGGAGTACCAGCAGGTCAAGAACTCGTACCGCGTGGACAATGCTTCGCTCAAGCATGCAAAGAGCTCCACGATTGTGATGCACCCTCTGCCTCGCAACGAGGAGGTTGCCGAAGAGGTGGACTTTGACCAGCGTGCGGCTTATTTCCGACAGGTAAGCAAATGACCCTCTACTCCCCTGACTTTGATCACGACTGACTCTTGTTGCAGATGCGTTATGGCCTCTACTGCCGCATGGCCCTGTTGGCGTTGGTTATGGCTGATTCGTAGAGGATGGATTGGATGTAAAAGGTTTCAGGATTTGTTTCCAAAGATTGTATTTGAGAGCCGGATAGAAATTTGCGTGCGTTAGCAAGCATTCCGGATTTATGCCCGTGACGACTTGAGATGTTTTAGACGATGTGTAAATACGACTCGCGTCGTACGTATGAGTTTTATGTATGTTGGGATATATGTATGTATATATATATGTCGTATACGTTGTATACGTTATTTGTTCTGCCTATGTGTTGTGCGTTGCGTATGTATGTGTACGTTTACACGTTGTGTCTCGTGTTGTGGTGGGGATGTTCTCTCAAGAGGTTGACCCGTCTAGCCGTGGTGAGAGAGTTCGCACGCTGGACTTGATGCATGAGGCAGGGTGTGGAACGGATTAACATGATGCTGTAGGTACCGAGTCTAAGCTGAAAGGACGGCCTGTTCTCTTTGTATCTATTTGTTGACGCACCCTCTGTAGCATTTGGTAACTTGTGAGCTTGCTGAGTAGCCACACCAAGCCTCGAAGTCTCCCGGTTCGGGAGCGCCCGTCGACGATGTCATCACCCCACCAGCGGGTACGTACATGGACTCACATTGACTTTCCCATACGGACTTATCGTATGCCTCATGCCCTCGCGGTGAGTCGACGCCTTATAAACCCTCCTTCAGCTACAACAGCGCAGCCGCAGATTAAGTCGATGCGCTTTACACCTGCTGCTTCATTCCTGTCAACCGCGAGAATGGCTCTTCATCCGCCTCCAGAAGCCTCCAAGCTCATCTGTACGCTTTCCTGCTGCCCCTCCCCCGCGCACTCCCGGCGATGACTCTTATATCGCGTGGCGTGGTGATGCTATATCTGTACGAGTAAACACAGCTGACTCGACATTGGCTTCACACAGTCGCCCCCGCGGGCTCCCAAGCTCACGGTCAGGCTGAACAGTTCACAAAGGGGACTCTAGTCCGTTCGCAGCTCAACCCAAAGACGCCCATCCCACAGTTCCACGAGTGGTTCTCCCGCGCGCAAAAGACGGACTCGGGCGTCGGCCACCCAGAGACGTGCACCCTCTCCACGGCCGCGCTCCCCTCAGGCCGCATCTCGTCGCGGTCCGTCTACCTCAAGGAGCTCGACCACCGCGGCTTCGTCATCTACACCAACCTCGGCACGTCGCGCAAGAGCGCCGACATTGCGAGCAACCCGCGCGCGGCGCTGCTCTTCTTCTGGGAGGCGCTGCAGCAGCAGGTCCACGTCGAGGGCCGCGTCGAGCGCATCACCCGGGAGGAGAGCCAGAAGTACTACGACACCCGCGCCAGGGGCAGCAGGATCGGCGCCTGGGCGAGCAGGCAGAGCCAGGTGCTGGAGCCCCGGGGCGAGGACGACGACGGCAGGAAGCAGCTCGAGGGCTGGGTCAAGGAGGTCGAGCAGCGCTTCGAGGGGCAGGAGGAGATCCCCGTGCCCGAGTTCTGGGGCGGCCTGAGGGTCATCCCTGAGAGGATTGAGTTTTGGCAGGGGAGGGAGAGTCGGCTGCACGATCGGTTTGTGTATGAGCGCGAGGGTGAGGGTGAAAATGATGAGTGGACGCTCAAGAGGTTGAGCCCTTGAAGCGACAGCACTCAACTCCGCTCAAACTGTGCCATATGTTGGGATGTTTTTGGAAAGCAGATGGAAGACCAACGAAATTGGAGTCAATCGGGAAATGTACAGTTTAGAATATGCATTCATGGTTATTAGACTTGAAGCTACGAAGAGCTGCAATCACTTTTCGTCCCCGAGTAAGGGGAGGGTTTGCTACCTGTTGTGACGACCTCTTCTACCACTGAATTCTTGATATTTAACGCTCAAGGAACGCCAGGGGCACACGTTACACACGCAAGTGGAGCCCTCCGCCAGCGGAGCAAAAGGAACGCTTCCACAACATCACACAATGGAAAACACGATGCCAAGAAGTCTTGAGTAGCTTTGTATGACGGGAGCCATTAATAGAACATTATTTGACCAGAATATACGGTAAGGGGTATGTGCAACCCTGGCCTCATATGTCAAAAGAACGAGCCCAGCCCAATACTCAAACCACCTCCAGGTCTTGTTGATCCCATGCCCCCAGGCGACCAACAAAGAACAAGGCAGAATATCCACCCCTCAAAAGACCACAAGCCCAAATGCCCAGATTACACAGACAACGCTACTTCTGAGGAGCCGCCATCCCAGGCGCTGACCAGATACATGAATAAAAGGGGGTATGTGCTAAAAACAAAAGCGACGCATGCAACTAATGGGTCAAGCAAGTGATGCCGGATCGAGTCGCTAAATGCCCCGCAACGAGTCGCTAAACGTGCCTGGTGTCCAAGGTGACCAACGCCCTGTCGATGCCAAAAGCCAAAAGTTTAACGCCAAAAGATAAACAAAAAAAACGCCCGGTTTCCCGTTTTTAGTCGCCTCATGTCTGCAAGTGCTCGAAATCATCGCTAGAAAGACTCAACGGCCGCCGAGCGGTTGCCTCGGAAACAACCTAGGCGGTGGGGGTGTCGACCGGCGTCAGGGAGAGGCCCAGGCCCACGATGGCCTTTCCCGAGCTGAGCGTCTTGGAGCGAGTGTGGGTAGGGACGTAGTTGTGCTCATCGCTGTCGTCGTCGCTCGAGCTGCTGTCGGGGGGAGTGTAGTCGTTGAGCTCCCACACGGGCTGCTGGGCAGCGAGCTGCATGTCAACCATGGCATCGGTCAGGCAGTCTTCCTCGCAGAGGGGCAGGATCCGGTAGTTGAGGTTCTCCATGATGCACCGCTCGGTCACGTTGAGCTGCTGGTGAGACCACATGCCGTGGCCCCAGACCTTGCAGTAGTACTGCGAAGCGTCCTGGGGGTCCTCGGTGAACTTGACGGCAATGACAATGGCGGCGAGGATGATGAGCTCCGGGTTGACCGAGTCGATGTGCAGCTGCTCCCGCTGTCGCTGAGGGATGGTGGGCGTCGGGGGAAGCGTGTGCCGCTTCGAGGTGGGGGAGAAGAAGTAGTCGGAGAAGAGGGGGCACGAGAGCCGCCATCGTCGGGCGAAGCGGGAGTCGAGGCTGTCGAGGATGCAGACCGCCAGAGCGATGGTCTCGAGAGGGAGGTTTGCACGGCTGAGGATGGCCTGCACGAGAGGCACCGAGGCGGTGGCCAGGGAGGAGGAAGAGGGGATAAGGTTGACGAGGTGGATGGCGGGACCTGCAAGCAGCCGGGTTAGACAAGTTCCCCTGCGTTGATTCGGATGGTCAATCAACTGCATGACATGAGAGAGCGTGAAACAGCGTGGTAGATGGGACAACCATGTTGGCTGCTCTCTTGCCCTGCAGAAGTAGAGACTCTCTCTCTCTCTCTCTCACTAACCTCTAAACCGGGCCATCAATGGCTCTCCATCATCAAGCGTCGTGCGCGGTGACTGAGCGGCCGAGGAGTTGCGGGAGCTCGGGGGCGGTGTGGGGAGGTTGGAGAGCGGTCGGTAGGTAAAGTAGCCCTCGAAGCGCGAGTTCTTGTCGTCGTTGGCCATGGCGAAATCAGTGTCCAGCTTCATGTCCTGGTGCATCGTGCAGCTTGGTTGGTAGTCCTCGATCCTATGCAGTTCCAGAGGCCGTTTCTCGTCATTTGGCGTGTACGTGTGTGCCTGCGTATGCGTGCGTGTGTATAGGTGTGGTGTGTCTAGGATGGCAACAATAAACTCGTCTACAAGTTATGCTATGGAAGATGGGCGGAAATCACGCGAGCACACACACGACAGCAGCCACAGCAAACAGGAGAGAGTTTGAAGATGCAGCGGGAGAAGGGGGGGAAGGGGAGAATGGAAGTTATAGCCCTTATACAAAGCCCCGGATGTACGTATAGATATATATAGACCGAAGGGGGGGGGAGGGTGCAACACGAGCGAGCGGGTGGAGAACCTGTTCCAGGGGGGGATTCACCACGAGTAAGGCTGAGCGCCTCTGCTAGTCCAGGATGACGGCTAGGCGGTAATAGTAAAATAGCAACGCCCAGCCCAGGCTGGCTCGGGTTTGTAGCGGTGGGG
>JADBHU010000898.1:0-13217 GCA_017140155.1 Fusarium devonianum
CCCTCGACCCCCTCCACCTCCCGGCCCGGAGCACGGAGCACCTCACGCTTTCGAGGTCGCAGGTGCCTTCCAACGGCAGTCGGTCACCGACGCTTTCTCTCTATCCACTCCTCAACCATCCCACTCATCTTCTCTCCGCCTCTGCTTCTCTCTCCCGCTCTTCTACTCGACGACCTCTTCAACCCCTCTTACTTGGAAGATCTCGGCACCAAGATTTCTCTTGCTTCGCCCTCCTGCTGGACGACTTTCTCGACGACTTTCTCCTTCCTCGCCTCCTCGTCTTTTCCGTTCGCTGAGCCGTGCGTGCCCAAGCAAGCAAGCACCTCTGGCAAAACATTCCACGATGCCCTTTGTCGGCGAAGACGTCCACCCCGGACGCAAACGAAGATGGAGCGACGATGACGAGCACTCGACGTACCCCCTGTACTCATCAGAAGAACCCAAGGACTTCTATCTCCTCGACCAGCGGCCAGAACTCACCCCGCGCAAGGTCATTCCCCTGACGAAGCGTGCCCGTGTGTCCGACGACGACATTCACATTTCCGACGGCTTCAGCTCCTCAACGCTGCCCAGCTTTCCTCTCCAGAACTATCACAAGCGCCGCCGCTCCTCACAGTTCAAACTGCTACAGGCACAGCCCACCTCATCTAACCGCCCACCGCCCGCTCGGACAACCCCAGCTGTCCTTGCTCCCTGTCACATCTGTCACCGCAGACCAACCAAGAAGTCTGACCTTGACTCCTTTGCCGACTGCCAAGGCTGCAATGAGCGTACTTGCTTTGTCTGCATTCGCGAGTGTCAGGGCTGGAACTTGGACGGAGGCTCGGTCCTATCAGAACAGGAAGTGCTATCGAGGTCCTTTCACATGGACGATGTCGACGACCAACCGCAAGACCGCAACAATGACAGAAGCGACGAGAAACATGTAAAGAAGGGTTGGGATGCTGTTGGACATCGCTCTGTGGTCTGCAGCCGCTGCTGCATTGAACGTGGCGTAGAAGGAGATGTGGCGTGCCTGGGCTGCTTCTCCCGGATGGAAGGCTCATGATGGAGACTTTGTTTGGCCTGAACGGGCTTTTTTGGCTTTGGTGGACCTTTTTAATGATTAATGATGGCTTACTCGCGGCTGTTCTTGGTGTGCATTTCGCGGATCATGTGTTTGGGAGTCTCGTGGAAAGCGTATCACTCTCAACAGGACAGCATGGCGCACATGGAAGGGAACTACAGGGAACTACTGCACGCATGGCAACGGCGATGAGCATTGGGAATGGGGAACGGCGTTCCGTTTCATAGCTTTGACGGCTTCGGTCCATGTGGATATGGAAAGTAAGACTGCTTCGAGAAGCACTTTACATGAGTAGATAGCTTACAATAGATATATCACCCAAGAACTTGAGCTTCGATCAACCAGTCATGGGGCACTTTGGCTACTGGCGCAACACACATGGAAGCAACCATTGTTCATTGTGACGTCTAATATCCCGCCATCCAATTGCCCTCTACTCATACACCGCATTAATTTATAGCCCCTCTCACTACGTCTAGTTGTACTGCATGTACGTTGCCGTCGAGTTGAACTTGAGGTTGCCCTTGATGACCTTGTCCACCGCGCTGAGGAAGTCCTTCTCGGACGCAACCTTTCTCCGCGCGCGAATGGCAAACATACCAGCCTCGGTGCACACACTGCGCAGTTCAGCACCCGTCGCGTTGGGGCATAGACGTGAGATGAGCTCCCAGCGGATGTCGCGCTCGACGGACATGCTCTTGGCGTGGATGCGCAGAATGTTGGCTCGGCCCTCGAGGTCGGGCAGCGAGAACTCAATCTTTCGGTCAATACGACCGGGTCGCATGAGGGCGGGATCCAGAGTAGAAGGTCTGTTGGTGGCAAACATAACCTTGATGTTTCCTCGCGCATCAAAACCGTCCAGCTGCGTAATCAGTTCCAGCATGGTTCGCTGGACCTCATTGTCTCCACCCGCACCGTCATCGAATCGAGCACCGCCGATGGCATCGATTTCATCGAAGAAGATGATGCAGGCCTTCTTTGTCCGTGCCATCTCGAATAGCTCTCGGACCATCCTCGCACCCTCACCGACATACTTCTGAACCAGCTCGCTACCAATAACTCGGATGAAGGTGGCATCTGTTCGGTTGGCGACCGCTCGGGCACACAGGGTCTTGCCGGTTCCTGGAGGGCCATACAGCAGAGCACCCTTGGGAGGATCGATACCAAGGTTGACGAAACGCTCGGGAGACAGAAGTGGCATCTCGACGACTTCTCGGAGCTTCTCGACCTGCTCTTTGCAACCACCAACGTCACCGTAAGTGACATCAGGCTTCTCCTCCACGGTCATCATAGTAACGCTCGCATCGATCTTGGGCGGTAGAGGAAGCATGATCTGGTACTTGTTGCGGTCGACACCAACTCGCATGCCCTCCTCGATATCTGTGGGACTGACTCGGTCTCCCAGCTGAACCACGAACTTGGCGATCTGCTTCACATTGATGACATATTTGCTCTTGGACTCATCGCCCTTCTCGTCGGCAATGATCTTCGTACATCGCGCAACCTGGAAAGGCTGCTCTTCGGACATTCGTTGACGGTCGGCGGCGATATCCCATAGATGAGGGGGCGCAAGTCCTGTATCAGATTCCTGCTACAAGTTAGACTCTGTCATCGCGGGCGCTGGACCAGACGATCTAACCTTGACTCCGATCTTCTCGTCGACACTTTGTTGCTTCTCCTTGATCTGCTTCTCGAGTTTCTTGATGGATGTTCCGTAAGGCGCCGCACCGTAGGTCTTGAGAACCTGGATGTCTCTGTTGATGGTTAGCTACCTTGGAACCTGAAACCCTGGTCTTGAACTTCGGTCGTACTCGTCTGTTAGAGGCGTGATCTTCTTCTCCTCTACCTCATCGTCGGCGAAGGTTTTCTGGTATTTCTCCCAGTTCTGACCGGTTGCGGAAGGCTGGGGGTTGTCAGTACACAAGCAAGCTTCCTGGGCGCAAGGGACCTACCATGATGAAAGCCGCAGGTCTCGGGTCTATCTGGTAGAATGGGAAGACGCAGTAGTACTTCTGGTGGTGGAGAGACCGGTGTTTATGAGGCGCGCGTACGGAAGAGAGAGGGATGGGTTGTCGTCGTGGTCGTGGTTGTTTGGGGATGGAGGTGTCACTGAGAGCCTTCCGTAATCTGTGAGTTGCCTTGAGCGAGCTTGGAGCACGGACCCGCACCATGAGTCTGCTTCTACGCTAAACCAAGCAGAGCTAGCCCAAGAGCTCCTCGGAGCTGGATGATCTCTCCCCCCGATCCAAAATTTCTGGGAGACAATTCTATGGCGGAGTAGGGCAGCCTAGGAAGGTGGGACATCTCAAGGCTATTACATTCTGCGAAGTCGTGTTCCTTCAAAGCCCCGCCATCAACAAGACTTCTTGAAGATTACCGAGACCACCAACTCTTCTTCAAAATGTCTGCACCGGCTGTAGCTTCAGCTCCCGCTGCGGGTAGCTCCAGCAATGCGACTTTTCGTGTATGATGAGCTCCCACCCAGCTTTTTGAGCTTCCCCCGCTGACAATGCCCCTAGGATAAGGAGAAGCCTATGGCGGTGCGCTCCTCCAACATTGTCGCCGCTCGAGGTACGGCGCCTCCCACCAACCATATACCCTGCCTCATGCTGACGATCGAGTAGCCGTCGCGGATGCTATCAGAACCTCCCTCGGTCCACGAGGAATGGACAAGATGATTCGAAGCGGAAAGGGCGAGACCATTATCACAAATGATGGAAACACCATGCTGAAGAGCATGTCGGTGATGCATCCCACAGCGAAGATGCTTGTCAACCTCTCCGGCGCTCAGGATGTGGAAGCTGGTGATGGTACAACCTCTGTCGTTGTCATCTGCGGCAGTCTGCTTGGTGCCGCCGACCGCCTCCTTTCCAAGGGTATCCATCCCTCAGTTATCTCCGAATCCTTCCAACGAGCTGCGGCTGCAGCTGTTGATGTCCTTCACGAGATGTCTATCCCCATCTCTTTGAGCGATACCGCCTCGCTCCTCCAGGCCGCCAACACCTCGCTGTCGTCCAAGATCGTATCGCAGTACTCGAACCTCCTTGGCCCCATGGCCGTCAACTCTGTCACCAAGACTATTGATCTCAAGACCGCCGACAATGTCGATCTCAACAACATTCGAATCGTCAAGCGGGTTGGAGGAACGATGGAAGACAGCGAGCTTGTTGATGGCCTGGTTCTCACCCAGCCAGTTCTCAAGAACGCGGGTGGCGTAATCCGTATGGAGAAGGCGAGGATCGGACTGATTCAGTTCCAGCTGAGCCCTCCCAAGCCCGATGTATGTGCACTTTCTTGACGTCGGATTGAACACTGTTAACACCTTGCAGATGGAGAATACTATCCAGGTCAACGACTACCGACAAATGGACAAGATCGTTAAGGAGGAGCGATTATATCTTCTGAACATGGTCAAGAAAATCAAGAAGGCCAAGTGCAATGTCTTGTTCATCCAGAAGTCCATTCTGCGCGACGCCATCAACGACCTATCACTACACTTCTTGGCCAAGCTCGGCATTTTAGCAGTCAAGGACATTGAGCGAGATGAGGTTGAGTTTATCTGCAAGTCGACCGGCTGCAAGCCCATTGCCGACATTGATTCTTTCACTGAGGACAAGCTGGGTTACGCGGATCTGGTGGAGGAGGTTCAGTCGTCAGGATCTCGCATGGTCAAGGTTACAGGCACCAAGTCGGTCGGCAAGACCGTTTCTGTGGTGGTCCGAGGTGCCAACTCCCTGATTCTGGAGGAGGCGGAGCGAAGTCTGCACGATGCGCTCTGTGTGGTGCGCTGCCTGGTAAAGAAGAAGGCACTCATCGCTGGTGGTGGTGCCCCTGAGATCGAGATTGCCGCACAGCTCTCCAAGCAGGCTCGCAGCTTGACGGGCACTGAAGCTATCTGCTGGAAGGCGTTCGCGGACGCGCTGGAGGTTATCCCCACTACTCTGGCTGAGAATGCTGGTCTGAACAGCATCAAGGTGGTGACGGAACTCCGACACCGACATGAGATGGGCGAGAAAAACGCAGGTGTCAGTATCAAGTCGGGAGGTGTCAACACCAACATTTCCAAGGAGAACGTGCTGCAACCCCTGCTTGTCAGCACGAGCGCGATCGAGCTGGCGGCCGAGACTGTGAAGATGATTCTACGGATAGACGACATTGCTTTGACCAGATAGAGCGAGATATCCCCCTCCAGCAGGGCCCAACCTAGGTTACATGAGAATACCAAAAAGGTTATGAATCTGCTGAAAAGTAATTGCGCCTATCTTATTCACTTGATTGAGATTGCAAAGTTGAGTACAGATATTGAGGCAAACTTTCATCCAAGTGTACAAATTTATAGCGTGCTGTCCAGTCTCAAGGAGCAGGTAGCTTTGTTGTTTTTATTGAAGGCACTGGCAGGTGTAGTTCTGGGGGACGTTCCTGCCGCAAAAGTTGAAGCGCGGCCTTGCACTTAATACTAGTCAACCAATACCTTTAACACTCGAGCAATCTTCGACTCTACCACAAAGTGAAGAGAAGGAAGCATTTACCAACTGCTTGGATTCACAATACCTTTAACCTTTCGTCTATTGCATTTATCTTCTCTCATGGCTGCCGATGAAGAGTCCGACTACTCAAGTAGCGAGGACAACGACCCAAGCCTCATCGCCGTGCAAGCTCAACGGCGGCTTCTCCAGGTGAAAAGCCTTCGCGAACGTGGATCAACACTGGAATCATGCTAATACTGCCGTAGTTGAGGAGGGAACGAGATGAGCGCATCAATGCCGTGGTCAGGGAGTCGACCGCCGCTATGGATGAATTGCGCGCTCGTGTCGTCGCATATCAGAAGGAAAGGCGATCGAAAGAGTGCGTTTATTCTCATTCGATGGGCTTAAAGCTGAGATTAGGATGCTAATATGGAGTAGAGCTAATGACTATGCTGCATTTGTCCTGAGAATCGTCGAGGCAGCTGAGCGCCGGGGGACCATCGAACAGCAGATGAAGATCGTTGTGTCCAAGGTCAACTCTGCAACACAGGAAGTCGAGGAAATGATGAAGATAGGTTTCCGTGGAAGGGAGAAGGATATGAAACAGGTCGCACAAAGGAGAGGTGTTTAGAAGGAAACAAATCACAAATGGTAATATTCCAGAAGCCCGCGCCGGGGACGATGGTGCCTTTGAGCGGGAGCAACTCAACACCACGATACAGAAGCAGGGTTGAGTCGCGAGGTTCAAAGTTTCCAAACACAACACTTGATACACAGCACTTAGCACACAGACTGAACCGATGTTTCCAAGTGCGACGATCCTGGCGCATGCGCAGCCGCTGTCTGCGCCCACCTTTGACAATCACGCCATTGATGACGAGGTGTTCTTTTTGTATAAACGGAGAGGAATGCCAATGAATTGCCCGTATGTCTACATTGTTTTATACACGGCCTCTATGGCCGAACGCCCACGTCTATATCTTACACCTGGAAGCCAAAGCCCGACATGCATGTTCGATACTGCTCCACAAAGGACTTGCAGTCGGCGGCAGGGTCCTTGGCGTTGGAGAAGAGCATGCACTCGTCTCGCTTGGCCTTTTCGTCTTTGCACACACAGCAGGGCTATCATGAAGCATGTTAGCATCGCGATTGGATTCGATTCGATTCGGGGGCGGTCGAGTCTTCTAGAGGTGGGCTCACCTTTGGCTTGCTGGTGTTGCTGGCGGCGGGCGTGCTGGCAGCGCTCGCGGCGGCGCTCACGGGAGAGGCTAGGGGACGAGTTAGTGGGATTGACACTGGAACAGCCACTGGAGACGGCGGTTGTATCTGGTAAAAGGATGGGTTCGCATACCGAGAGTAGTCTGGGCGTCCATTGCGTTTGTCTTTGCTGTCACGGGCGACTGAGGTAGAGGTGTTGACTGTGAAGCTCCCATTGTTCAAGATGATCGCCGGCTAAAGCTGGACGGGGCGGCAGCAGGCCATCCTTTTTTTCGATGGCGAAATGCGCTGGGGAGAGCCGATTTCTAAGCTATAGCTGACCAATCATTTGTCGTCGCTCACGTGGCGTCGCGAAGACCTCGCGAAGTAGTTGAACATGATCCCTGACGTCATTGCGCTGCTTTCTTCCTCAATTGCTCCATTGCGGTAATGCTGGAACCCCTTCCAAGAAGAACGAGCGCGAAACGCAGGTCGAAGTGGACATGACGGCGTTAGCACAGCAAAATCTATGAGGACTACAACTCCTGCCTGGGGACAAGTTCTAGCGATGCGGATGCCGATGGGCGGTGGAGCCGGTGTTTTCCGGGGGGGTTGGCCCTGAAGCTCCACCTGTCAGATGCCTCTATCGGGCTTAACCCGGCAACAACAGGGCATTTCACCACTCGATTGCAGCTACCTTGCTCATAGTTAACAAGACTCACAACCCATTTTCGTATTGCTTGGAGCTTGGATACTGGACATATACACTTACGCTATGCGAAGCCTCTTACTTCGGATGCGCCAGGCCTCACCGAAGCTTGACCTCGAGATCTCTCCTCTACAAAGTAAGACACTAAGATCCCGCTTCTAGCCAGCTTCAAGTAATTAAAACAAAGACGCTCCTTGTGGCGGCCCTTCTAACTTGATTACACCCCCCGGCGGCGGATTTATAAACAGTGATCTGGAGACAGAGGCATCGCGGTTGACATCAACTGCGCTGCATCAGACGTTGTCTTTTCCACATGTTAGTTCAAGACCCTTCGCCGAGGCAAAAACCATATAATATTGCTTCACAAAATATTCAAGTACACATAGTCTACGTAGTTGTTACAGTCCTGGTCTTACGCGTTCATGGCAGTCGGTGGCTTGGGTGACGTAGGCCTGCCAGGTAAGAGGGCAAAATTGGCCCTAGTCAGGACAGACGAACGAACAGATTGAGATCCAATCCAGTGGGTTTCACAAATCATCAATTGCTGAACTGAGAGTTACGAAGAAGCCCCTGGTTGACGATATGAAGCCACGCGGCTGGAGGACGCGACAAGTGAGTCAGCACTTCACCTCACCTAAGGCAAGGCAAAGTTGGCCCTTCACCCGGAAACTCCCCCGCCCGATTTCCGTAATCTCGGTGTCGGTCATCTTTATCGTCCATGCTGTGCTCCATGCTGTGCTCCCCAAGGACGGGAGGCAAATTGCCCTAGCGCAAGAGAAGCGTACCTCGTCGGGACCGAATCAACGGGCGAACAATTGCAGGCACCCAATTCGCCTCCCAGCGCCTATTGGCTCCGGCCCGCTTTGCCCTGCCATGTCGGGACCGATCACCTAAAGATGCCCGTGACCCCGGGCTCGAAAGGCAGCAAAGGGTGGCCGCGCGGCAAGAATCTTTGCCCGACACGCCGCCTGGGAGCGCGTCTTGGTCCAGTGACGCCCCCGAAGGTGCCCCCGAAGGTGGTGTGCGAAATGGTTCTTTGACGCTCTGGATGGTTCGATGGGTTGCGCAAGTGCGCCAGCCCTACTGCCTGGACTTAGGTTGCGGCGTGTGTTACGTGTGTAAGGTCATGGACATCGAATATCGCCTCCTTGCCATGCGGACGTGTCTGCCACATCGAGCAAGCCAAGGCGAGGTGAGTATATAAGTCCGTATGTCTCGATGGGTTGTCAGACTTAGATATCTCCCAGCTTCATCTACATCACCCATCGATTTAAGAGCTTCTTAACGATACTTTTTCCACAATCTTCATATTCGACACAAGCAAAAATTCAAGTATGAGTCCAAGCCAACAACCCCACCCAATGAACTTTTGGGACTTTGTCCACGGTTTCGATCCCGCTCAGGGAAATGGCCGCGGCGTTGATCACGACTCTGGGGCGCCCTTCCCCCCCTTCATGGCCGGCTACCCCTTTGGAGGACCCGGCGGACCTGGCCCCCGCGGCCCCGCTCAAGACGGTTCTCAAGCCGGGCCTCACGAAGGTCCTCACGGATACGGATCTCGGGGCCCTCCCCCGCCACCCGAAGCTGACGGCTTCCAATGGGGCCCTTGGTTTCACGGCGCAGGCCCATGGAATGGACCTCGTCGCCAGCAACCTGCCGGCACTCAAGAGCGTGAGACATCGTTTGAAGATGTAGAGCGCGAGGCTGGCAACGAGAAGCGCGAGTCTCCCGAAACCGTGGCCGCGGATACACCCGACCCCGAAGAAGTCGCCCCTGAGGATAACCACTGCGGTCGTCGTCCCCATTCCCAAGGCCGTGGCCGAGGTTGCGGACGTGGTCGCGGCGGCCGATGTGGTCGCGGAGGACGTGGCGGCTTCGCCCGCGGTCCTCATCACGGCCACGGTCCTCATGCCCCGCCCCCGTACCCCGGCCAAGGCGGTCCCTTCGACTTTGGAGGTCTCCTCCGTGGCTGGGCCGATCACCCCTTCTTCCGCAACCTCCGCGATCAAGCCCAGGGCTTCCAGGAGGACCAGAACCGCAGCAGCAGCGACGACTCCGACTCATTTGCCCCTCCCGTCGACGTCTTCAACACCGAAAAGGCCTTTGTGCTCCACGTCGCACTGCCCGGAGCCAAGAAGGAAGACATTGGCGTCAACTGGAACGCGGAACGCAACGTGCTCAACATCACCGGCGTGATCCACCGCCCCGGCGACGAGGAGTTTCTGAGCACGCTCACATCTGGCGAGAGAAAGGTGGGCATGTTTGAGCGAAGTATTACTCTGCCACCCGCGGGAAGCGGACAGCGCGACGAAGTCGACGGCTACGGCATCACGGCCAAGATGGAGGATGGCGTGCTCCTCGTCACGGTGCCAAAGGTCGAGAAGGAGTGGACCGAGGTTCACAAAATCGACATTGAGTAAAGACCACGGCATGCTACATAATGCACATGTCAGGGAGTTTGATATCCAAGGGTAGTTTAGCGGAATTTGATTTAGAGCAATTGGTACGATTGAGATTGGTTAGTATACTACGATGGAAACAAGGAGGGAAATGGGCAGTTTTAATACACACGATATCCTATTCATGTATATCCCACAATTTAGTGAAATGATCGACAGTCGTGAATTCAAGTGAACCGGTCGAGTTCTTGCGACCCATAGTGATGTTGTAGCACAGATAACCAAACTGTTCAAGATCAATGGATATTATTGATTGTCCCTGTGACTGTTTGTTCAGCCTACGGAAGCTAATCAGTTTTACATCTGCTCTAGGCCTATGCTATGGGTATATGCTAAATACACGGGATGGGTTCCAAGCGGCAGGCTTTTCTCCAAGCCCAGGGTTAAAAGAAAAGAGAATAGAATGCTTTAGAGTGCTTCGTAAATGGTGGCGAAGAGAGTGTCTGAGTCGTCCTCGTATAATATGCAATTTTAATATGATTTCCCCCGAGGTGTGCTGCAAAACAAAACCAGCAAAAACTCCAGTTATCCAAGCGTCCAAATCGTTAATGCCAGCGAGTCACTGGGGAGAGGGGGCGGGATAGGGATCCGGGGATTCCATCACGACTCCAGCTCTCGGCTGATCTCCTCGCGCACGTGGCGAGACCACTTGAGGATGGCGGCTTCAAAGTCCATCCAGACCTGAGGAGACGTGTTGTAGACGACGCCGAGCGCGTCGACAGAGACCATGACCTCGAAGCGCAGCTCGGCGGCCTTGACCCAGTAGCGCAGGTTGTCGGCGCAGCGGTAGGGCTTCTGGGTGTCGGTATGGAAGGTCGCAATGGCCCCGAATCGCCGTCGGGACTTTTTCACGAGGGCGTTGTGGAGCTTGATGAGCCGCAGGCCGTTCTGCATGCTCTCCAGGAAGGGCGTGGGCTCCTCGGCCGTCGGCGACATGGGCGTCCACTCTGGCAGAGGGTCGGCTGATGTGTCCATGGACGCGAGGAATGCTCGCTCTCGCTCCATCTCGCGGCCGGTCCAGTCGCCATCCAGCCATGCCCAGCTTTCTCGCTCTGCTCTTTCTGCATCCTCGATCTCCTCCTCCCGCTTCAAGATACCAAACACGCTGTCGACCCACGCATCCATCGTCTTGATCTCGTCATCCTTCATGCCGTCCTTGAACCCTCGGGTGGCCATCTGCTTGAGCACCTCCATGACGGCCAGCAGGTTAGCCCTGACGTGTTTCTCCGGCTTGATAGCATCGAGGCGATCAGGTAACTCGTGGGCTGTGTAATATAGCTTCGCGGCCCGGATGGCGAGCGTGACAACGTCGAGGATGTGCATGCCCTGGAGTTCATACCATCCCTGGGTGTTCTCTGCGGGCATGTTGGGATACTGAGGGGCATCGGCTGGGGCCTCGTAAGTCCCGACCTTGCGTTCCTTTACTTCCCCCAACGCCTTCCTTGCGTCGCCTAGAGTCTGCTCAAGCTCGCATCTGAGCTCCAAGATCGTGGGCGGCTTGGGAACGACCTTTTCCCGGTGGTGATAGGTGCTCACAGTGGGAGGCAGCATACCCTCGGACTCGCTGAAGCTATCCTCGTAGTAATCGTCCATGTCCTCCACTGGAGACTCCACAAGGCTGCCAACACCAAAGCCTTCAGCGCCAAATTCAGGACTGCTCCCAATTGAAGCATAGGACGAGTCGGCATCGGACCCGACAATCTTGGGTAAGGGGCCGAGGGTGGTATCCAAGGCCGAGAGATCGAGCGCAGCCCTCTGCTGCTGCTGCTTCTTTCGTGCCAGCTGTCCACCTTTACCGTCGAGCAGGCCCGTCCGGGCAAAGTAGTACTGCAGATGTGCGATGCTGCCAAGGCTCATGACGCTCTCGCGGGAGCGCGCGCTGGCGGCGAAATCGGTGCCCTGGGGCCGCATGTACCCGCGTCGTCGACTCCGGCCATCGAAGCTGTAGCTGGAGTGTCTGGAAATAGCCGAGATATCTGAGCGGCGGTGCTTGAGGCTTCCGGTGGAGTGGCGGGAGTAGGGCTCGCTTCCCAGAGAGTCCCGGGACGTGGCATCACTGTTGGAGCCGTGAGACCATGAGGATGCAGTCGACAGGCAGCGAGAGAGCTCCGGACATGCGCCGATGGCGGGAGTGGGCAGCGCGTCTGGAGGCGGCGAGTCGCAGCGGAAGGACGGCGTCTGGTTGTTGGCGGTGGCCATCATAGCTCCGGTGCTGAAGATGACAGCTGATTTCAAGTTGGACAGGTGGTTCTCGGTGCAATCTCAAGCTTCGTGTATCGTTTGCATGTGTTGGCCAGTCCAAGAATCAAATCCTCGGCAGGATCGACGTTGTGAATCTTGTGCAGAGAGGAATGCTTGTGAACGAACAGTGGCGTGCCGTAATGAAGATCTGCACTTACACAGATGCAGCTTGTGTAAGCTCGGGACGGAGACTATGTCCTACAACGCAGCGGCCAGCGAAGTACGACACAAAAGCAAGATCAACAAGTCGATGAAACCGAGGGGCAGCTAGCGAAGAAGAAACTTCCAAGAGCCAAGGAGGGGGATTATTAACGTTGTATTTGGGCAGAACGGGAAAATTAAAGAGGGCGGCGCGATCGAAGGGGCAATATGGTACAACGGATGGATTATTCGCCAGGGGTTTCGAGATGGGGCGATGGTTTTGGACTGGTTGGCGGGACAGGCTTGACAAGGGGTGAAGTGAAATTACGTTGCGGCTTTACGGCGACGGCGGGGAAAACGCGCGCGGATATTGGTGGATGACGGGAAGAGGGTGCTAGCAATTAGCAAGGGTCAAGGGAAAAGGAAGAATTGGTTTCCAGAAGGTGGTGATGTGTGTGATGTGTGATGTCAGGGTCGATGGCCTCTCTCTCTCTCTCGGTCTCTCTGTATTTCATCAGCGGAGACAGCACAAGATATCGAAGCCCAGCTTCGTCTATTCTGTTGCCAGGGCAGAATGTCAACAGCAGGAGGTCCGCTTTGCGGCACCCGATTGAGGAGTAAAGTAAAACAAAATACGATGGCTTGCGTAAAAGAGGCTAGAGATCGGCAGGAATACAAAGAAGACAATGAAATCCAAAACGCAAGGGAATGAAGCCTCCCAGAAGAGACACAAGAGACCCTGCAGCAGCAGCAACGGCAAGGAGAAGCACAAAAGGCCAAGACCGTTGACTGGACAGGGGGTGTCGATTGCTCCGTACAGTAGCGTCGAACACCAGAGACGGATGGAGTCTGTGTGTGTGACGGGGGCCCCGACAATGGACGACAGCTTCAGCTTCAGCTTCAGCTTCAGGAACGTGAACGTGAACGTGAACGTGAAC
>JADBHU010000899.1:0-21821 GCA_017140155.1 Fusarium devonianum
GGCCACAGGGGAGTGCTCAGCGGGTGGAGCTGGCACCAGGGAGCCAGCAAGGATCTAGCGGCCATCCTGGAACCATTTCTGGACAAAGGTGGGTGGTGGGCGTGCCAAGCAGGTTAGCAACCTCACCACTTGCATAAACTAATGCACGGCATAAAGGGTTCTCCAGGATCTAGTGGCTCCGTCCTCAAAGGAGTCCGCTGAAGCCACCTGAAAGAGGCCGAAGTTGCCGCCAATAGCATAGAAGCTACCGCCGAAGGTCCATCACCCCACCGCACTCGGCATCTGAATCATGGCACGAATTTTGCACAATTCTGAGGATAACTCCCTCCATGCCGTTGCACAACTGCAAACGACTGAGCACACGCCGTTCCACGAAAACGCATCCGCCGCAACACACGACACACAATACGAAACCGCACCACGGAAACGTTCTCAGATGGAGGGGACACGACGCGCAGCACAATGGCTGGGCCTAGAAACACACGGTGTCAAGCCTCAGGACCGGCACTGAATACCAACGTTGCAAACCAGATTCTTAACCAACGAGTCGCTGCTGAGGCACTCGAAGAAGAAAAGTCTCAGTTGCGTCTCATTGATTCTGGTGGCTGGTACTGTTTCGATCGCAAGTACACTGTATGCATCTATTCACCTCGTTGCTTGTCCTTGTATCTCGCAAACCTCCACCGCCTCAAACCCCTGACCTTATTAGCCCAACCCCCTGAACCACGATCACAACAGCTGCGCCGCGCCGATTGGAGCACCAACGCTGTGTGCCGAGAGTACCGCTTGGAGGCGCTGCGACCGCTGAAGCCTCCTGCAAGCCACCTCAGCCAATGTCCTGAGTTGGTATCATGGAATGCTTTGCCGCCATTACGACACACAGGCTACGTCAGGGCTTGGACGTCCTCAAAAGGAAACCATGGTCCCGTTCCCAGTGCCGCCGAAACCCTTCTTCCTCGATGCTTCGGCGGTTGAGAAGAAAGAGTTTGCCACTTGGCGGTGTCTCTTTTCCCTCTCATTTCCATCTTGGGTGTTGGTGTAAACCTTGTGTGCATGGTTTGTGCCATGATATTCAGGAACAGGATAGGGCCAGTACGTACTGTACGTCTCTCACCCTCCTTGATCCCAATATGGTTATGATTGCTGCTGATCGTGGCCAAGTTGGACAGTTTAAGGTTGGTTTGCACCAGGGAAGTACGTACCGTCAGACAGCGCCAACTGCGGCTGCTCATTCACCCATTCAACCATCGGTCGGTTGTAGGCTCAAGCGCCCGTTACGACAGACGTCTGCGATAGAAGCAGGGGATTAAGAGAAGGATGACGACCTCTAGTGAACCCGATATCACTGAGAAGGCAGTTTATCGAACTGTCGAAGATCTCTTGATCATGCAACGCTCGAGGCGCTTGCACCAGGCCATTCCCATGCACAAGTGGAGATTTGAACCCCGTCCCAACATTAATTTGGGTGTCAATGCACCCGTGCAAAAAGCTACCTTGCACATAGCTTTTGTATCATCTCCGTCGATGCAGTCAGTCTTCAGAAACCAAGCACAAGCTTTGTGCAATATTGTGCAGACCGTTCTTCCGTCTTTCGCGCGCGTCAGCTGTTGATGCATGCCCCTCCTGGGATCCACGTGTCTGATGAGGCTTGCTGATACGTATGAAGAAAAAATCAATGCTTGAAATCAATAGACGAACAAGACGATGACTTGCAGGGAGAGGTACGTAGAGAGCGTGTATGTCTGTTGCTGGCCCTAAGACATGGCGGAACAACATCTCACAAGCAGAGTGCGTACTACATAGTAGAAGAGTGAAGGTCTGTTCTAGCCAAGGGATGAACGGATCGACGACAACCAAGCGAGCGGTGATTCTGGTGGCAGCCGTGGTCTTCCGCTGGGATCTCGTGAGGCAGTCTCCACCTCGGCTGTTACCACCATAGTACGAGACTGTGATGCCGTGATCCCCTTATTATACACACACGGTGGCCATCGTGCTGGACATTGCAAGGCCGCAGTAACCAGATCGCCAAGTATATCCCAAGCACCCAAGCCCTCGGTAGATAGGGCGCAGGAAACGAGATTGCACAGGGTCACGGATCGAGGACCAACGTTAGGTTCATATGTGGCTGGCTGGTATAGAGCAGCGCAGCACTATCGGCAATGATGTGCGCGACGGCGGTTAGAGGGTTGAGGAAGTGACTGCAACCGCCGTTTCTCCCATCCCAACGTTCTCCGCCAAGCTGTCACCCCAAACCCGCTGAGGACTTTAGGCTGTTGCACCGGGCTCCTTGAACCTGCAATTGCGGTTCCAGCCTATGAGCAACGCTGACGAGGCGTCCTTGTCAGGGATCAAGACCTGGGACAAGCTTTTGGCTAACAAAGGACCAAACCTCGTAAATAAGAAAGCTCTCAGCTGTATCGTACCTGAATCAACCCGAGTTTGCCGATTACATGGACTATTCTGTGCTTTTCGATTCCCGCGGTTCCCGGTGATGGTGGTGTCCACTGTTGGCTGAAGCGTCGCCATGTGCACAAGTCTGTGGGTCTGGTCCAGCCATGCCCGAACGGGTCAGTCACAAAGCGTTCATAAAATCCCCGTTTTGTGCTCTCTACTTTTTAAGGTAACCTTGTAAGGTTAATCGCCCAAGGGTACAAGCACACTCACTCGCAGCAAGCACAAACCAAGGATTGGAATCTACATTAGCGACGGCACTTGCCATTTTCGAACGCTGCAGTTCCTTGGATGGCTTCGCTCGAATGACACATGTGGGTCTCATATGCTGCCTCCTTGATACGAGGACGCGAAGCCATCCGCAACTCGATTCGCCCGTTGGAGTCCCGGCAAAAGGAGAACGCACGTACTTGACAAGATCAAGGATCAGAACCTGATACAACCCCCCAAGGCACGCGTCCAACGAGAGCATCTCCCCAAAAGAAAGAAGGTAAAAAGAAAGGAGGATCGGTCAATTAGTTGTTACCTGGAGATGCAAACGCAAGGAGCATCGTGAAGCAAGGAACAAGGTACACACGGAGCTGTTGGCAAGGAACAAGCACCTCGGCATTTGTCAAAGCTCCCAGCAACAAGCAAGCTCTACTCTACCTGCGACAAGGCAGATTCCAGTTTTTCCATGTTGCAGTACTACGCGGCAAGGTCCATTTACCATCGTGAAGTAAGTAATAGCGCGTCTCCGTTCAAGACCCTTCATTGCTGGGATGTGTCTGGGCAGACTGCATTGACCTACTAGTAACGTTTCTCTTTGAACTTCTGGCGGAACTAAGAGCCCCTTCGTCTTGAGGACCTTGTGGCAACCTTCAAATAGATAAACCTGGGCCGGGTTGTCCTCCCCAATTGTCCGCTATGTCTGTGAACCCGGACGCGGCAACGCGCCCCGGAGGTGCACCTCGGAGTCTCTCCAGGAACCGGCTCACGGAGCACCGTGAAAGAAAGCATGATATTCTCCGTCAATATGCCGTGTCTCGCCTCGCCTCGCCTCAAGATGCACCGTTGCATTACATCGTAGATTGCTCATCAGGCCAGCTGGGCTGTCCATGTCCATCAGCCTTCTCGACCGTTTCACCTTCTTCGTTGTTGCTCCGTCTATTTACTTTTGCTGTTTTTCAGTGTCAACAATCAACAGCGGCAATTACGGATACGGCCGTACATAACGGGCAGCGCTCACCCCTCCCCCTGTCCTAGTTGGGCACTGCGGCGTCACCGGCTCAGGGCTATCGTCCCGAACCATCCACCAAGACCGTTTTGTACTTTGTCGTTCGTTTTCTCGCCTCATTGCAGTAGAAAAGGCTGGGGATGCACATCAAAGCTGACATTGTGATTCCCCCCAGCCTTTCGTCTTGCATCTCTTGAGCTTCCATTGTATGTCTGAGGAGATCCTTGCTAACATCTGTTGCTTTGAACAAAGACTTTCCCTGTACCCCGTGTATCACTGGCTTGTGCCCCATTCTTTTGGCACAAGCTGGCACAAACCCTCCACTTTCATCTCCTCCGCATATATTCATGTGTACGTACGGAGTAGGGAGTTGTCAATTTCCCCCCTGCACAAGCTCCTAATTAACCCTTCCTTGTCTACCAACCCTCTCCGGCCCGGCGTTGGTAGCCGTTCGCGGGCTTGCGGTCCGCCGTCAACTGGTTCTTTTCTAGCAACCTTGCCTATGGTCCCTTGTTCAACCCCCTTCCCTCGACGGCGGCGTATATACTACGTATACGCACGCACTGGTGAAATTGATGCATTGTGACGGCTATTTTTGGCGTCCTCAATCTTAAAAGGCTTCATAATCACGGAGACTGCCTTTTGTTCTCCAGTTCTTTGGACAAGCCTTTCCAGCTGCACCTGCGTCGTCCAGCGACCGTCCAGCCATGCCAGTAATTGCTTCTTGCAGCCGATGTGATATGAGAGATGTCATTTGCTGTGTGCCGCTGGCCACGATCTGCGGCCCAGAAAATTCCTTCTGGCTGAACATGCATCTCTAACTCTAGTGCCAGGATGGTTTCCCCGATCATGACCAAGGTTTCGAGACCTCTCCGGCGGGAGCTCGAACTATCCAAGTTCTTGGTCCACCTGAAGGGCGATCGACTCTGTAGCCTTTGCCACCGATGCTACCTTACTTCACCAGGTCCAGTTCCCCAAAATGCTCTGTTCCGTTCACGGGTGTATTTGTCTCCCTGCATTCTTCGATAGTGCTGGAAATAGCATATCCGTCATGCCAGTCTCTTCAAGCTCAGAGACAAGGCTACAATAGCGCCCTTTCTTCGAGCCCCTCTGTGTCTCAACGCTGTGGGGTCTTCCAGCTGTGCAGTGTCGAGACGTTGGCTATCTGAGGCGGCGATATTGTGACATTGAGGAATTCAATTGTCCATGGTCCTCCCTGGTATAGCGTCTGGTGATGATATATGTGATGCTTTGGTTTCTGCATCGACCAAACGTCCGGCATATGACGGGACAGAGCATCCGACAGCACAGCTTTTGCGCGTTGCCCAACGTAACCAAAACCCCCAGTATCCTGCTTCTTTCCTTACTTCTCGATCAGTTGTCTAGACTGCGGTCTTGTTGGAAATTGGCTCCACCGTAGTAGTCACAACATTCAGCGTCTGCAAAACCGCCACCGAAGATAAAGACGATAGCGCAACTTAATGACGAGCATGGTTTTACGTTGTCAGGATACAACAAGGGGCTATTTTCTCAATGGCTCTCGCTAGGAATTGTTAATACTTTTAGAGGGTTATGAAAGACTACCTATCCCCATCTAAATATCTGCACGTAATCCTAGATCACATTGGGTCTGTCATGTTTAATTGACCAGGAATTTGACTGAGTGCTTGCCATACAGTCGGATCTTGCGCGGTAACCTGCGTAATGAAGGCCAATGGCCCCCTGAAACGGGTTTCTTTACATATGATATACTTTAGTTGACGGAATCATCGAGTAACTAGTAATCGAGTCTTTTCGTAGGCGTCACACTCGGGGCCAATTCATGATACACGAGTCTTATGTTGATGGCCACAAGGCGCAGAGCGCAGACGACGAGCAGCTGTAGAACAGCTGTGAGATGTATTTATCGAGCCTATAGTTACTGTTAGGCTGTACCGTTGCATACTGATGACACAGCTTGTCGAAGTTGTTAGCGGAAGACCCGACCTTAGCTGCCGGTGATCTCTGTAGATAAACAAGAGCAGACCACAAGCCACTTAGCGCTATGCTCCAGCCTGTATGTTTATGCAATGATTGCGATATCGCTTCAGTTGGTAGCAATATGGCCTGCCTCAAGTCCCGCTCTGGAAGGTGGCAAGGACTGGGTCACTCCAGTCCATATATCGAGAGACCTGACTCTCACACTTGACTCGGCAGCTCGGTACTATGGCTATATAGGATCAACAATTGCAATGCCGTCCACAAAACAGCTAACTCAGACATGCTGGACCACGAGGTTCTGTTTACCTTCCTTCATTCAATGAAGCATCATCCACGTACAAGAGTTGTTGTCGGTTAGGCAATATAGTTGCACTCAGTGACTTCTTGAGGTATACAGTCAGATGTATTGGGCATTAATTGGACGGTCGAGCTACCCAGTAGTTGCCAGTTACTACATACGGTACTTGAGTTCTTCTTGATTCGACGGCGCACTTTGTGCTCAGCTTGCATCCGGCAGCAATCTCAAAGCCGATACGCGATACTACGGCATCAGCACAGCTGGAATCGGTGCCATCGAAGTGCACTTCGCCCCATCTGACCCTATCGTAAATGTGATGCTGCTGTTATATTAGGCAGCCTGCCCGATCTATCAGCAGGCATTATTGATAGCAATTTGAGTCATATTTGAAGTTATTTTTGCTGAATATAATAGTCCCGAAGCCATTTGGTTCCTTCTTGATACTGTGTATGCATCCTTTCGTCAAACCGCACAGGCAATAACGTAGATGCGCTGGGCGCATGACTGGAGAGCAGCCAAAAGAGTGTGCTTCTCTGACGGGTTTCAGTCTCTTTGGCAGACTATATAACATGGATGTCCCTTGAGGGTTTGGGGCTGTCTGCTATTTTGACATCCTAATCCATCGCCTTCTGGTATATCTCTGGCACACGATACACTTCTAGAATACGAGATAACGAGTCTACACGGGTTAGAGAGTGTACTGCTATAAGAGTGTCAATGAGTCAATAGTTTACTGATCATAATGTTTTGCGATCATCCATCTCCTCGTAGTTTCTGGCTTGATTGAACTTCTTCTTTCGGTAACACTCGCACAGAGATTCCTACGAGAGAACCTGTCTAATAACTCGGGCGACGAATTAGAGGCTAGATACTGGGCACGCGGACAAGTCGCTTCTGTCGTGTGGCTTATACCTGTTCAAGTTGAGATGACGTCCTGAAATAAGGCTGGGTCAGCATACAAACAGGGAGACTCAACTATAGTCTGCCATTAGGACTTCCTGAGATGTGTATAATACTACCTCAACATGGAAACAGTTACTTGAAGAAAGTTGTGCTAGATGGGTTCTATTAGGTTGTGCCAGTTCTTTCGCAAAGGATTACGGACGAAGTCGACCAAAGGTTCAGACTCTAAACACACAGACTGGTGTTGAGCCGTCAGACATCCACCTTCTTCTTGATTGTGAATTCATTTCAATACGTAGGAGTACCACTTCAACACTGTTATCTCAAATGCTGTTATGGTAGGTGGGTGGAAGCTTTCAGAGGCTCTTGGAGTTCATCCTCCGTAATTGGGTGCGATACGTTGTCCCTTTGTTGTAGAAGACCACTCGATACTACTTGATATGGCTACTTCACTCGGGCTATATCATGTATATGAGAGCACGTCGCCAACTGTTTGTAGTCACCTTCTACCAACCTTGCCTCGTTTTGTTTGAACCCTCTCGTGACCCCTGATGCATGCCTACCTAACTCGACCAATAACGAGAATGAGAGAGCTGAAGACACAACTTCGGCGTGACGCGTCAATTATTTCTTGAGTCAGTGTGGTTCTTCAGTTCTAGAGCGCATGTTCGAGTATGCCTGTTTGAGTGTGTCCGTTCGAGAATTTAGGCATTGTTGAGTTCTAACCCCGGCGTAACGCATGTTGTCATACACGAAAGTGAGATGCTGTTATCCGTTTGTAAGATATCCAATTCATAAGATAAGTTCGTTGATTTCACAGCAATATCCTTGATCTTCCCCACCTTCCTCCGTCAAAATACTCTGCGCAAACTCTTGCATTCCGCCAGACCATCGCAAGGGTCGTGTCCATGATGAGAGTTGTGCTCTTTTTCTGAAATGATTGATTTATTCGTTCACATGTACTTGCCAGTCTTGGAGTTTGTTGGGAAGTTTCATGTTCTGGTGTTGCGAGTTTGCCTCGATCTTTTTGTTCAATCATGCTTGTCAACTCAACTGGGGACTTCAGCTCACCATCTCAGTTAACGGCACAGATATAGAGAAAGATTGCTCCATAGATAGAAGACCCATAGAAGTTTGTCTTCTGGGTAATTCCATAATTAGTCTGAGTGCCTCTGCTGAGATATATAGCGGAACTGTCTGCAACAAGGCAATACAAGTTGGACCAAATGTAGGAGGGTATAGGGTACCTTGACTTTAAGCCACCTCCACGGGACACTTGAGATAATGACAACCCTCCTGCAGGCTTCCGAGTCAGGTAGACTTAGGAAGAATTGACACTAATAAGCTTAGAAAGGACGTAATGGGATAGGTGATAACTGATGCAAGACCCAGCAAGTTTTGACTTACAGCAGCAGTCCCCACATGTGACCCGTCGCCGCCATAAGCCGACAAGTTGAGGACCAAGACAAAGCATGAAGCTCACTGCGTCTCATAAGTCACTAAATTTCCGTCCTAATCGTCTCATTAAGCCCATCTTGATCAAGGTGCCATGGCAACATAAACATGGCGTTCTAGGCCTGTGCCGAATTGCATTATCGTTCCTGACCCTGATTCGCTTGCCATTTAGCCTCGGCCTTGTCTGCGATTAAGATGCGACGGCGCTTGTGGGATGCACGACAGGAAAAGCGCGTGATGCCTAAGGCGGAAAGGTCTCAAAGCATGGCGGATCGCGGTTGCCCTGCCGAGGAAAGAAAGGTGGAGTCGAGGAAGGCGACATGGTGCGTCATGGTTAGGCAAGTCACAAGGTCATCAGCAGGGGCGTTGGCTTGGGAAGGCAAGCTCCGGAGGCGCAGAGGCGTACGAATCCAGGCGGAAGGTGCGACCAAGGTCACCCACCCAGGCGCCGAAACAGGCCGCAAACAACGCGCATCAAAGCTATCCCCAGCTCCGTCATTCCCTTGCCTCCGCTTCTTGCTTTATACCAACCATCTTATCTCTCCAACTGCATCTGCATCTCCATCATCCATCATCACACAACTTGCCATCGAACCTCTCCGGATCGTTGTCGAGCTTTATCTTTTCACTCTTTCGTGCTTCTTCTAATTGTTTACGCTTGGTCGCATCCTCGACCGATTGCCCATCATGAAGAGCGCTCTCCTCGCCGCCGCCGCGCTTCTGGGCTCTGCCCAGGCCGGTATTCACAAGATGAAGCTCAACAAGGTCCCCCTCAGTGAGCAGCTGGTACGACACGATCATCCGACGCACATGCGTTCCACTGGAGTTTGCTAACCATGAGCCGTAGGCCACCACCTCCGTCGAGGCTCAGGTCCAGAACCTCGCTCAGAAGTACATGGGCTCAGCTCGCCCCAAGAACCAGGCTGATTACGCTTTCTCTGCCGAAGTTCCCAGCACCGAGGGCGGCCACCCCGTTCCCGTCTCCAACTTCATGAACGCCCAGTGTAAGCTCTCTCTGCCACTCAATCATGCTCAAAGCTGACCCTGTTTACCCAGACTTCTCCGAGATCACCATTGGAAACCCGCCCCAAAGCTTCAAGGTTGTCCTGGACACCGGTAGCTCCAACCTCTGGATTCCTTCTCAGGAGTGCGGCAGCATTGCCTGCTACCTCCACTCCAAGTACGACTCCTCTGCCTCGTCGAGCTACAAGAAGAACGGCAGCGAGTTTGAGATCCACTACGGATCCGGCAGCTTGACTGGCTTCGTTTCCAACGATGATGTCCAGATTGGCGACTTGAAGATTAAGGGCCAGGACTTTGCAGAGGCTACCAACGAGCCCGGCTTGGCTTTTGCTTTTGGCCGCTTTGATGGCATCATGGGCCTGGCTTATGATCGCATTTCTGTCAACCAGATTGTTCCTCCCTTCTACCAGATGGTCAACCAGAAGCTCATTGACGAACCCGTATTTGCCTTCTACCTGGCTGACCAGGAGGGCGAGAGCGAGGCTGTTTTCGGCGGTGTCGACAAGTCTCACTACACTGGCGACATTGAGTACATTCCCCTCCGCCGCAAGGCCTACTGGGAGGTCGACCTCGATGCCATTGCTCTCGGTGATGAGGTTGCTGAGCAGGAGAACACTGGTGCCATCCTTGACACTGGCACCTCTCTCAACGTCCTCCCCAGCTCTCTCGCTGAACTCCTGAACAAGGAGATTGGTGCCAAGAAAGGCTACAACGGCCAGTATACTGTCGACTGCTCCAAGCGTGAGACCCTTCCCGACATCACCTTCACCCTTGCCGGTTCCAACTACAGCCTTCCTGCCACCGACTACATTCTTGAGGTGTCCGGCAGCTGCATTTCTACCTTCCAGGGCATGGACTTCCCCGAGCCCGTGGGTCCTCTTGTTATCCTCGGCGATGCTTTCCTCCGACGATACTACTCGGTCTACGACCTTGGCAGGGACGCTGTTGGTTTGGCCCGTGCCAAGTAAGCGATAGAAATTGGCATAGTGACGAATTAGTTATCACAGATAGCGCATGGAGACATGTACAATGTACTCTGTTTTGGAGACTTGCATGGTATAAGCTTGATTGATACAGCAGGTATGGTTCGTGGAGGATCAAGTCAGCGTAGTGCTCTCGTGTATGATGCTCAGTAATATGAAATCTGGATTCTTAAGTCGTGGATTGTTCGCTCTGCTGCGAAGCGAAGTAACTTGGTCCCAGCAATTGCAGTCTCTTTCCGTGGGTGCCTGGAATTCATGTTCACAACCACGCTAAGCCTGCCGCCACGCTGAGGAAGAGTCAATGTTAGATGAAGATAACAGCTTTGGAATTGAGACGTCTTCAACTGGCAGGCCGCATCAGCTCATATCGCAAGCAGACTATCACGACTGGGCGAACGAAGAGGAGCTTCCAATGAATCTATAAATAATTGACCCTGCTGTTGGGGCTGTTGCATTCCTCGACGCCCTGGTTGGTAGAGCTCACACGGGAACCCGTTGGATGCGCGAGTGGGGTCACGTGCGTGGCTCATTAGCCTTCTCTCCCAAAGGGCGCTAGTGTGGGTCCCAGTCAGCGAGAAGTACTTGCCGATCGAGACACATTCTTCCCCCAGTGCAGCACCTCTCCAATCTCTCCAGAAATCGGATCGATATAATCCCTCGAGGGCATTCGTCGCGTATTTCTCGAGTCGCGGATGCACCAGCCGATTGCACGATTGCAACGCGCCTTTTGGATGAGGACGCCCGAATCACGCGCCCTCGACGAAGCGTTTTTGGAGTTGCACCAGCGACCCGTTTCTGCCACCCACTACGGCTGCCGCTACCGCGTATCGCGACGAGGCGCGGCCAACGTCTCGACGACAACGGGCCTACAGCCATCATGACCACGCCAACCATGGCGCAACCCACGACCGTCCAGGCCAACGGGGTTTCGGAATCTCCGAGCGTCGAAGTTGCGCAGCCCGTCGCTCCAGGAAAGCGCAAACGCGACATTGACGAGGAGCGCGATGAGGAGGATGGAGTCGAGGAACAAAAGCCTGCCATCACCAACGGCGAACCCAAGATGGACCAGAAGGACCAGAAGGAATTAATAAAGTCTTTCTTCGAGCTTCTGAGCAGGTACGCCGGACTTTTCGTTGTATTCGGCCGTGCTGTGGTCTTTTGTGTTGCTACAGCCAGCCTGTCTTGACTGCATGCTAATTATCGTCAATAGCTTCGATACGATCCCATCCATCCTGAAACGCCCCCTTCCAGAAGTGTCTGGCGATGATGAACCACAATCAAAACGTCAAAAGTCAGCCGAGCCTTTGGCCCCGTTGAACATGTCCGACAAAGCGGCAGCGAATGTGTATGAGAACCTCGAGGAAGTGGCTGCCGATCTTTTCTCCGCGATCCAGGCTACCCTCAAGGAGCTGAACTCTGAATCGCCCGAGGAAAAGGAGGAGTCTTCTGATGAGGCAACGAGGGCGCAAATCGCAGAGTTTAAGGAAAAGGCGGTGCAACTTCTACGTCGCGAGAATGCCTACCCGAAAACCACTGCAGAGCCCCTGTCTGTCGAGGCTAACCTGCCCCCTTCTCCCCAGAAGGGCGAGCTGGTCCTATCTCTCATCGGCTACGCACCCCAAGAGAAGCGGCTGTTTTCCAGTCTCCCGGTCTCGGATGAGGCCGAGCTGCGGGATCTGAACCTCCCTCAAGGTGTGACATTAACTCACATAATGCCAACAACACCCCATGAACGAACGCAAACCCTTGGCGAACTGTTTTCATCACCGCGAGCACTGCCGCCGCTGCAGCCGCCCAAGCAACCCAAGACACAAGCCAAGGGCAATACGCTCGACTTCTACCGCCCTGAACTAACGGATAACTGCAAGTATCGGAACAACACCTACTTTACGACAAAATTGTCCGCTGGCTACTACCTCGATTACAGCAATGCTACCCCTTCTTCGCAAACGGTGACAAAGCAACGAGAACGCGCGCAGAGTCTGGCAGGAAAGAGACCCTCGGCCACGGAATTGGAGATGTACGAGATGGAGTCTCTCTTCCGTGGGGCTTTCTCAAGCTTCGCTCCTTGCAAGGACGATTCAGCGGCACTAGTGCCATCAAGCGTGGCTGGGCGGATGTGGTGGCAACGAGCAGGGCAGCGACACTTTCAAAACATGATTGAGGTGGAATATTACGACGGCGAAGACACCGAAGAAGCTGCCGACAAAACCAAGGCTGCAGATATTGACGAGAGCGCCATCCAGGATGCCATTGACAATTGGGATGAGTCGGTTGTCGATCCAACGCTGGAGGATGCTCTGGGTGCGAAGAGGGAAGACGAGGAGAAGGAAATCGACGAGATTCTCGAGGAGGTCAGCGACATGATTGAAACATTGTCCTCCTACCAGCGGATTCGCAACCTCAACCTCCCAAACTCGCAGAATCGGTCATCCAGCGATCCGGTTACCGGCGATATGCTGGCTACTCCTGCACCTACACCCTCCGAAGGCGAGCAAGCCACCTACCAGGTCCTTAAGGCGCAGCTTGCGCTTATCATCAAGACCCTGCCTCCTTACGCTGTGGCCAAGCTGAATGGCGACCAGTTGGAGGATCTTTTGATTAGCACCAAAGTACAGGTTCAGACTGATCAGTACAAGGGTGTTATGGAGGAGGACGAAGCTGCTGTCCAGGCTCGTCTCCGAGCGCAACAAGCCGCGGCGCAGGCTAATGCTCGACCGCCTCCGCAGCGCACACCCAGCATTCCTTCTGTTTCGTACGGGAATCATCACTCACCTGCGAATCAATATGCAACCCCCGGCCGAACGCCTGCGATTCAGCAGCAGTACTACCGGCCAGGCCCGACACCAACCTTCCAGCCGCAGCAAAGACCTATACCCCCCTCGCAGCCTCGGCCACCTCAACCGAACCAGTACTCTCGACCCAATGGCTTCCCGGCCCAGTACGCGACACAGCTGGCTAAGGCTCAGACTCCATATGGTCATCAAAATATGCCCCAATACGCCTCTCAACAACGGCCACAGTACGGACAGATGCCACCGCAACAGGGAACACTTGCAGCTCGGTATCCCTATCAGCAGGGCTTCCCTCAACAACAGGCTGGCACACCTTCGCAGCCTAACTTTGGGGCTTACGCGAATGGCCAGGCGATGCCGCCACGCAACATGTCTCCTCAAGTACCCCACAGACAGGCTTACAGCCCATCGCCTAACATGCAACAGCCTCCACGCTATGGCACGCCGAACCAGTCTGCAGGCCATCAAATTAACAGGTATCCCAGCAACCCCCCACAGCCTGGAACACCCACTCAGAACCCTGGACTCACAGGATACCACACCGTCATCCCTGAGGCTCAGCAGCAGCGGATCCTCGATCAAGCAAAGGCGCGAGTTGCCGCCCAAGAACGGTCTGCTATGTTCGCAGACAAGATCGCCCAGCCCAACACGCCTGGTTACGGAGGAGGAGTCGTTGGAACGATGGATGTCAACAGGCTTGCGGCCGCTCGTGCTAGTATCGCAGCCCAGCAGAAGCCGCAAACTCCCAACTCTCAACGAGCGGGAATGAACGGGACACCGGGGCCGCACATTCCGCATAAGGTCACGCCTGTCCCTGTTCCGCCCATCCCGGGCATGCAGCGAAAGCCGTCGTCATAAAGCGATGAGCGTTGCTGAACCTTTGGAAAGAAGAGCCCGCGTTGAGAGGACGAGTAGATGGCTATGGATTGAATTCGCGGGATCCTGGGAGACACGTGTGACGGATTAGGAGGGCGTTTAGAGCCGGCTTCTCGAATTGTGTTTCTTACTTGAAAATTTTGGGAGTTGGTTTTTGTAACCAGGGAAAAGGGACGAGAGACTTTTACAGTTACAGGAAGTTGAAAATGGAAGGGGATGATGCTAACTCGAGTTGTTATTGACCTGGGAAAAGGAAACCCCTGGTTGTGTAATTCAAGCCGCCATATGGCATGGGTTGGCGTGTGTATGCAGATCAAAGGAATGCGACGATGGCGATACCATCATGAATAGTGCCGTTGTTTGTCTATGTATCAGCCTTGAATTGATGCAACTATTGTGATACGTCATTGCGTGGCGTGGAGTGTTGAGTTGAGAGTACGGTTCACGAAAGGCCACCCTAATCACTGGAAATGGTCTGCTGCTTATGTGGTAGGCGCAAGTGATAGAGGAATTGTTTCTCACAAATTTCGCGGACAAGAGAAAACGTACTGAGTCGAGCATATTCTACAGAGCTGAGGGGTATCTATCAAAGGCCAGTGGCTATGGCCCAAAGTGGTTCGTCTCTATTCCTTAAGGCATACACGCAATTTTCCATACACGCAATTTTCCATACACGCAATTTTCCATCTAGTCGTACACGCCTCCTTACCCTCGACTATGCCACCACGGGCTTTGCCAGAGCCGCCGCCGTCTCGCGCTCCTGCATCCACTCGAGAACGATGCGGCGCAGCTCAAAGACAACCTCGACAGCGATGAGCAGGATGATGATCAGCTCCAGGCGGGTGCCGTGCTGCTCGCTTGACATCTCGCGCAGCACGCTTGCGATCTCGGCTGCGTAGTCCATCTTCTGGTTCAGCGCGCGGATGCGGACGTTGACGTCGAGCGCGCGGCCAACCTGCTCGTAGTAGCCCTCGAGGCCGAGCTCGGAGCTGGTGTCCCAAAAGATGTCGGGGAGCGAATCCGTCAACTCGGAGTAGTGGTTTAGGCGAGCGCGCAGGCTGAGGAGCTCGCCGGTCTTTTGGAGAATGAAGCGCCGACCAAGAGGGACGCCTGCGCCCTGCGAGAGCAAGGCGGGGATGTTGCGTGTGCTCTCGAAATAGGACGTCAGGGCGCTCTCGATGATGGCGAGCTTGGTGCTGCGGGCCAGCCCTGAGGAGAAGGCGACCTTTGCTAGGGTAGTATCTAGTGTGTCGCCGTCCTTGTGCTCCTTGCGCGTGCCCAGCACGATCACATCACCCTTGAGCGTGCTCGCCTCGCGGTTGCAATCGGTAGTGAATTCGAGGTCTTCGAACTCGCGAGACGTGGTGGGGTGTGCGTTTTCAGCAGCGCGCATTATCTGCCTGGTAACGACGTCAGGAGGTAACGACCATGTCACGATTGTACCAGAAGGGAAGACAAAGATGTCTCCACCGTTGACTCCCCTTGCGTGGAGCACCTCGTTGGCATCAAACTCTGTGCCATCCGGATCAATCTCGAAACCATGCGACGAAAGGATCTCTCGAACTAGAGGCATGTTGAACGACTCTGAAACGCATGTTGCGCTGACCACGTTGGAGGGCTCATCGCTCGGGCTTCCCGGTGCCGAACTCCGTTTGGTCTGTTGAGCAATGATGGCGACGCGCCGGAGGGAGTTCTTGGCCGTAGCAGCCCGTGTCGGCTTTCTCTTTGCCGAGGCAAGCAGCCTGTCTTCTTTGGAGAGCTCCGAAGCCGACCGAGAGTCGTCGCTGGACTGGGAAGACTGGGAAAGGAAGGGATTCGAGGTGAAGAAGCTGCGCTTTCGCGGGAGACTGGCCGGAGTCGTCAGGTGGAATGAGCGATGAGGGCGTAGCCGCGGCCCGGCGACCGAGGTGTGGATGAGGCGCACGGCATTGAGGGTGGTCCGCTGCGGGCAAGTCCTCATGATTTGAACAAGAACGCGTCCATAGAAAGCGAGCGACGATAATTGTCAATCTCAATCTGAAAATCGAAAGACGAAACAGGACTTCAAAGGAGCTCGGCTCCAGCAAGGCCGGCCGGGAGTGGGACCGGAGCGAAGCGATAAGCCTTTTCTGGCTTGCTTATCTTCATGTGACAGCTTAGCTAAGACATAGCCCCTCAACGAAAGGAGTTGAGGTGGCCACCGCCAGCTTCGGCTAGGCTGTTTTGGGTAGTCATCTCGACACCCATGACGAAGTCCCACCGGAGACATCTCTAGGGGAGACCAAAAGGCAGACCGTTAATTGCGCTTCTCAACCCGCCCAGGAGTTTAAAAGAAAAAGACCCCCCTTTGCATCACCCTTCAACAACCTCTCGCGCCATCTCCCGTCTTTCTCTGAAGGCCACATCAAACTCTTTTGGCTCCGCTGCCTCCGTCTGCGGTTTTCATCTTTTCCCCTCCTTGCCCGCTCAGACTGCCCCGCCATCACCATGGAGCAGAACCCCAAGTACGACAACTATGATTTCCCTACCAAGGGACCCGAGAAGCAGGATGGCCACTCTGGCTACCTCACCGAGGACCAGATCGCCAAGGTGAATCAGCTGCGGATGATGCTGGAGGCCGAGGGCTGCACTGAGCGATTGGACACCTTGACTCTGGTATGTGAGCTCCTACATAATAATACTGTCCCCAACAAGGGCGATGCCACTGCGGCATTGAGATCCGCTCTTAAAACGCAGCATACTGACACCGCCTCTCCCACAGCTTCGATTCCTCCGAGCACGAAAGTTTGACGTCGAGCTCTCAAAAGCCATGTGAGACTCCTTTTTTCCCCGGCGGTGGAACGAGAAAATGCGCTGGGCGCGACAGGGGGGCTGACCGCCACTAGGTTCCTGGAGACGGAGAAATGGCGAAAGGAGACCAAGCTCGACGAGACCGTCCCTGTCTGGGACTACCCCGAGAAGGCTGAAGTCGGAAAGTACTACACTCAGTTCTACCACAAGACCGACAAGGTAAGGGCTCCATCCTGGCACCGAGAAGAGGCATCATGAGGAGATAGACTGACACGCCTGTTCTGTTAGGATGGCCGACCCATCTATATCGAGACTCTTGGTGGCATCGATCTTACCGCCATGTATAAGATCACCACTGCTGAGCGCATGCTCACCAACCTTGCTGTCGAGTACGAGCGCGTCGCCGACCCCCGACTCCCCGCCTGCTCCCGCAAGGCTGGCCATCTCCTCGAGACCTGCTGCACTGTCATGGACCTCAAGGGTGTCTCCATTGGCAAGGTCCCCCAGGTGTATACCTACGTCAAGCAGGCCTCTGTCATCTCGCAGAACTACTACCCTGAGCGCCTCGGCAAGCTGTACATGATCAACGCCCCTTGGGGCTTCTCCACCGTTTGGTCCATGGTCAAGGGCTGGCTCGACCCCGTCACTGTCTCCAAGATCAGCATCCTCGGCTCTGGCTACAAGAGCGAGCTCCTCAAGCAGGTCCCCGCCGAGAACCTGCCCAAGCAGTTCGGCGGCGAGTGTGAGTGCGAGGGCGGATGCGAGAACAGCGATGCCGGCCCCTGGCACGACCCTCAATGGGCGCGTCCCGCCTGGTGGGAGAAGAAGGGCGATGACAAGGTCATCGAGAACAAGGGCTCTGAGATCGAGAAACCCGCAGCCGACAAGGCCCCCGAGGTTGCTCCCGTCCCTGAGGCCGGTGGAGCTACCCAGCCTGCACCTGCTGCTGTTTAAAGCGAGGAACTTGATCTGGGCTTTGCTCAAAATCAAAAGACTCAACATTTTCTGTGTCATGATTTAGACCAGACTTTTCCCCTCATTTACCATGTTTTTTCAACCAACCCGAGGTTTGAGGGGTCTCCAGAGCGGAAATATGTCGATACAACACACTGGGAGGGAGAGGGCGGAATGTGAAAGCTGTGAGAAGCTAGAGGGAATACTAGGTTTTTTATTCAGCTGCCTTGGCTCGCTGAGTTGCCTCTCTCGTTGCTAGACTTCCTGGAGGTACTTGGTTTCGTGGCCCTGTTTCTTCCTCATCATGACTGCATTAGTTCTCAACAAAATAGACGCAGTTCCAAACGTTTCAGTGAAACAGAAACGATACTATCCTTGCATTTGTCTCTGTTTGTAAATCCAAGGCTCCTAAACTCCTGGGCCACTCTTGTAGACTGCCCTGACACACCAATGCCAACCGGGGTATATATATATATGACTCTCACCGCCTCTGCGTAACAACATACTCGCCCGCCACGCGCGCCCTCTCCATCTTGGCCACGACAGCGGGCATGTCCCGCTTCAATCTCCCCAGTCCCTCGACAGCCCTTTTGAACCCAGCCTCGACGCCCTCTTGCCTCTCCAGCGTCTGGACGTCGAGAGTCACGGCGGCGGCTTCGGCTGCCACCTGCTTCTTGCGCGCCTCCAAGAGGTCATCGTCGCGCTTCAGGCTGTCGCGCAGCTGCTCGGCCTGGTTGGCGGCGGCGGTGGCGGGCACGGAGCGCTTCATGGCGGCGACGTCCTCGAGCAGCTTCTCTTCCTGGGTGATGAGGTCGGCGACGCGGCGGCGCTTGCGCGTGTCGAAGGGCTCGTAGACGGGCTCGGGCTCGGCGGGGTCGGAGGTGGAGAGGAATGTTTCGGCGGTGACGGGGAGGCCGTTTATAGAGAGGTTCGGGCTCGCGAGAGAGAAGGTCTTGTCGATGTACTTGAAGGGGAGCGGATTGTTAGTCGCGGAGCAAAGTGGGCATCGCAAATATGGCGTAGTCGTACCTCGTTGACGAGCTTCTCAATCTGGTCGCGCAGCTCATCCTCGCCGTCGTTCCCCTCCACCACCGGAAACGCCTCGTTAAGGCGCTCGACGGCGGCGCGGCGGACGTTTGCGATCAGGTACGAGAGGTCGTCGGGGGTCTGCAGCTCGATCTTGCGCTGGACTTGGGAGACGATTGATTCAGAGTCCATGGCGCGAGCAAAGTGCGGGAAAGCGCCTGCTTGTGAAGAGCGCGCAGGGGGAAGCTGGAGAAGAAGTGGGAAAGGATAGGGCAGGGCCAAGAATGTCGAGGAGACCGAGGCTATCAAGGTGCTGGTCGTGCCCCGCGGTTCTTGGTCGCGTTTTTGGGGGTTGTTTACTTTGGGGCTTTTCACTGGGCTTTAACTAGGTAGGTAGGTAGAAGCGACAACGGATGGGGCTTATCTTATCGGCTATCCTACAGCCTTAATACAAGACCAGAGAAGTAGAATCGAGATATATATTCCGCTCTAGTAGTCAAGCCAATCGTTCATATATATATATATATATAGAATCATCAATATAAGTGCATCGGTAGCTAAATTTCAGTGTTGTTTATTGTAGCGTATATGCTCCCTCTTCGTAGCATTGTTTGCGCCTAGTGCAGTTGTAACGGTACGAATATGAATTGCAAGGAAACCCCTGCGTTACTCGGACTTCGCAACCCTGAAGCACAAGTATCGCAGATAACCTTGCTAGGAATATCTGTAGAGATTCACTTAGACTACCAGCACAATGGGATTTGGGGCGCCCACGCGAGTTGTGTTTTGGATGCCATATTAAATCCTGTGTCGGTGATATCCCGTCCCATATCCCATCTGGCGCTTCCAAAAGATATGAAGAGCAAAAATAAAGCCTGCCAATGCGCTTTGTAAAGAGCCGAATTACCTCAGACACTTCCCTATTGACGATCCATACTAGAGGCATTGCGCTTAACTGCCTCCGTTCGTTGACGGCCGAGCTGCCTGAAAAGACGCCCCCACCCTTTCACAAAGCTCCATCAGCGGCACAACAGAGACCTCACTCAGCTGTAATTTGAGAACGTGCATATTATTGCCCAAGGCTGGGCTGCTGACACGACTTCATTGGTGATACCGCGCTGGAGGTTGTCCACAATGGCGAAACAGGCTGGAGTATTCCTGTCTGCATTCACTCTCGTCCGAACCTGGGCAGCACAGTTTTTGGTCTATCACTGGGTATCGCTTCTTTTCACCCCTAGCTTCATTCTCCATGCCAAAAAGACGCTTCAATTCTTTGCCGTATGCACGATAGGCGGCCACTGTCCCCTCCACTCTACGGTCCACGTCTGCGCACCAGAAATTTGAGAGAGTTCTTGCAGCACTCGTCAAACGGGTCGAAAATTGGGGACATAATCGGTTTGGCACAAGATTGTTCATGGCGTTCATAGACTTGATACAATGCCAGAACCATTCTGCCTCTGATGTCCATGTCTCGTTCATGATCTTGGCGAGCGATAAATTATGCTGCGCTTTCCAGTTGTTCTCTTCTTGCTCGAGGATGTGCATGAATTGCAGTCGAACCTCTTCGAATTCCTCCAGCTTTTCGTCTTCCAACTCATCTACTCCGCAGTCGACAAGCCACGAAGGAACGGCAAGCATATCTACAGGTAGGGCGCATACCCACTCCAAGTCTATGAGACATGTAAGATCCCACTCATCGTTAACGAAGATGTTGCTGGCGTGCAGGTCCGTCAATTGAAGTATAAAAGGCCCGTTTCGATGCTCTCTCTTAACGTAGTGGTGAGAGAGCATGCGGAGCAAGGTCATAGCCGCCATCTTTTCTCGGCAGGCTTCTTCGATCGCGTCCGGGTTTTCATCCATATCGGTAGGATCTAGATCGATCGCGATAGGGTCTGAACCAATACGGTTGTCCAATAGACTGAGCACGTCTCCTACATATTGTTCCGTACATGAATATGTATCGGTCGGTTCTATTGCCCTCACTGTACCTTCATTTTCAAGCGTCGCAATCATATGTGTCAATGGACGATTTGTCAACGTTACAGAGCAGTCGTCGTTGAACTGGAACGAGCCGATCCGCGGCTGTGGGACTCGAGCTAGAGAGAGCATCACTCGAGCGATACCTCGAAGCAACTGCTGCCTGCGGGGTGGATCATTCCGGTATCGCTTGTCATCCCATGTCTGGGAGAGCATCTGCCCAACCTCGGGGCCTATGTGTTCGAGGAGCACGTATGCAGTAGGGAGGCAGTGGCTCGTGCGGTTCACAGTATATCTAGACAGGGTCGAATGCCGTAGAGGGGTGTAGAAATAGCGTTGCGCAAACCGGAAGACGCGAATGCACCAAGGGCGATGCTTTTCATGAGTGAACTACAAGCGTCAGGTTTGCGCCAATGAAAGGGGATAACCAGTTCTTACATGGCGGCTATCTGAGAGTCCGAAGCCATAGAGATGAGGAATGCGGACATCAGCGCAGTTTTCCTGCATCCATACGTAGGCGCCTACCTCACAACGGACCTTCTCGTCGACGGTGCCAGGATATTGTCCTTCGGCAAGCTTGTAGGGTAGGCAACACCGCAAAATGACTCTTCTGCGCGAGTGGCTCGACTCTACTTCAACTGGTATACACACGTTAAAGCTGCCCTGAAGCCACTCGTCTTTACCAAGTGAGGTGCCCAGTGTCGGAGTCAAGGGGGCACCAGGAGGTAACTGCGTTATACGTCACGTGCTCGAATCTTGCCAGATCATGGAACTCGTTGCACATGTTTACTTGTGAGGTGGCCTTGAGATTGTTTCAATACACTGAGGAACCATGCCTTGGGGTTTCTTAAACAGCCAGTTTATATGTTCAGCTACAATCAGTTCATGTATAAGCTGGGGCTTAAGCGGAGATACTACTGCCATGGTGTCCTTCAGAGAGCCCTATTGTTTCTCAGCCTACCCCAGACTGATCGCTTTCCGCAGTTTACCTGGTTTACCATTGGTGATCGAATAAGTCACGAAATTGCAAGCTTCTAAGACATCAAAAATGGGGGTGTGGCGCAACGGTAGCGCGTCAGATTCCAGCACACAGCGTGCTTCCTGAAGGTTATGCG
>JADBHU010000901.1:0-13467 GCA_017140155.1 Fusarium devonianum
ATCTGGTAGCAGCCGCCGATACCTGAATCGTTGCAACGTGCTTCTCTTGGTAACCGCTCTAGTTGAATCGCAGGCCTTCCCCCACCGGCCCCGACCCCGGCCCCACATTCGGCCGGACCTTGGGAAGCTTCATGTCTCTCGCCGGGGCTTGTTGAGATCAGATCCTCCCCAACTTGCAGTAATAACTCTGCGCTTGGAACAGACTCATTGGTCGGTTTCTTCGGAAAATCAGCGATCAAGTGACTACCAGCCCCAACCATGGCTGTGTATCGACGCCCAGTCGGCGTGGGCGTGGTGTGCGAAAGGGTTCTGCGGTTTAGAGGAGAGAGCTTTGAGAGTTGATAGCCCCGGAGTCCGTGCTTCCGGCATTGATAGTTGAACTGTCGGTTCCCATTATTCCAGAATTTAAGCTATAAGTGACGAGAGCTCGCTCATCATGGTTTCCCGAGGAGTCTCCCCTCTTCACTCCTATACTGCAATTGAGCTTCCATTATTATAGACTGTATCTACCAACTCGGAGAGTTACTCCTCCAGGCCTACCACTGTCTTTCAGCTCCAATATCCCTCTTGAACCCTTCGCTCTCTACATCGTCAATCACCATGGCCCCCAAGCTCCAAGTAGCTGTCGCTGGCCTCGGCCGAATGGGCGCCCGTCATGCTCTCAACTTTCACAACCGAACCCCCCGAGCTGAGCTTGTGGCAGCTTTCACTCCCGACCAGAAGGAAGTCGAGTGGGGTCATGCCAACCTTGAAGGCGTCAAGATCTATACGGACTACCAGGAGATGCTGAAGCATCCCGGTCTCCAAGCCGTTGTTGTCGCAACCGTCACTACAGCCCATGCCAGAGAGGCTATCCAGGCCATAGAGGCTGAGAAGCATGTCTTGTGTGAAAAGCCTCTTAGCACCAGCGTTGAGATCGTGAGTTGCCGACCCCCCCTTCTCCCCTTCCGATATACGCGACTTGCAGACTACTAACTCTCTGTCTCTACAGTCTCAAAGCGTTGTTGATGCAGCCGTCAAGAAGCCCCATCTCAAAGTGATGTGCGGTTTCTCTCGTCGTTTCGATGCCTCGTACCGAGACGCTTTCGATCGGATGGACAATGGGGCTATCGGTCGTCCCTCCGTCTTTCGGTCCCAGACCTGCGACAAGCTTGACCCCTCTGGTTTCTTCGTTGCGTACGCCGAGTTCAGCGGCGGCATCTTTGTCGACTGCAACATCCACGATATTGACCTTGCTCTATGGTACTTTGGCCAGGATTCTATCGTCAAGAGCGTCGTTGCTACTGGCATTACCGCTGTGCAGCCTGAGCTGCGAAAGCACAGGGATGTTGACAACGGTGTCGGTGTCGTCGAATTCTGGGGCGGCAAGGTCGCTTATTTCTACTCCTCGCGCATGATGGCTGCCGGCCAGCATGACATGACCGAGATCATCGGCACTGAGGGCAAGCTTGCCATCAACGCCAACCCCCTTGGAAACCTGGTCGAGATGCACGAGGCTGCTGGTGTCCGCCGACAGATCCCCGGCGACTACTATGGGCGCTTCGAGCACGCCTTTGTCACCGAGGCCAACGAGTTTACTGCTGCCGTCCTCGACAACACCAGGCTGCCCTTTAAGCTCACTGGTGCTGTCCAGGCAGTCAAGATTGGCTGTGCCCTCCAGGAGTCTCTCAACTCTGGACAGAAGATCAACTTTGACGAGACTGGTCGTCGTGTTGAGACTGCCAAGTTGTGAAATAGATAAGATCTTTGAGAGTTGAGACGTATAAATCAGCTAATAGAGAAGAATTCAATGGATTTACGCAACAAAACCCTGCCCGATTATAAGACAGCGACTTCAAGAGCGCCACATCAGCACATGATATCGTTCCTATCACTACGTACTTTTATTGACTATAGCAGTAAGCAAATTTGAACAGAGTATAGAGGGACATCGCCCACATGTGAAACTTGTGCTCAGTGTAAGCGATGCCGTACAAAAGGCACTGTTTGCACAGTCAACTTCTGATACTGCTGGCGACGCGAAGTTTAATCTACGACATGTATTGCGGCTATGATGGATAGTTGAAGGCTCACGTACAACGTCGAGGTCCCGAATTACTCAACTCGCTATAAACCCCCAGTGTCGGTCGATGGATGGAGTAGAAAACTCGGGCTTACTAGAGACAAGGACGAGACAGCTTGAGTCAAGAGTTTTGAAGGAGCGCATCCTCTGACGGGGTATTATTCAACGTTTTTCGCTATTTAACACGCTTACAGTTTTTCAAAGACAGGCGCCCAAGTCTCCTTGATCAAATCGGCAGCCTTCTCGCCAATTCCATAAGCGGGCATCTGGGTGTGCCCGTTGTTCACAGTAGGCATGATAGAGCAGTCGGCCACTCTGAGGTTCTTGACCCCATGGACCTGGAGCTTCTCATCAACAACAGCCTGGGGATCACCAGCCTTTCCAGCAGCGCAGGTGCCGCTGGCGTGGTAGCACGTCGTAGCGCCCTCCTTGACATACTCCTTCCAGTCATCCCGGGTCTTGTACTGGTGGTGCACCAAGGCCGGGGGCCACGAGCCCTTGACGATGTCTTTGGTGCCGGCGCCCTCGGTGACGATCTCGTTACCAAAGGCGCAGGCCTCGGCGAGGACCTCGAGGTCCAGCGGGTCGGAGAGGTAGTTGCAGTCGACGACGGGGATGGCAGTGGCCTCTGCGCTGCGCAGGGTGACAGTTCCGCGCGACTTGGGCGCAAAGAGCTCGGCGATGATGCTGAACGCGTGCTTGCCGTCGCCGGGAAACTGGTCAAACTGCTTGGGCCCGCCGTAGCACTCAGTCGTGAAGAACTCGACATGGGGCTGCTTTGACGTCAGGCCCATGGGGTCGCGGCCTTCTTTGCGGGGGGCAGACCTCCAGATCTCCGAGTCGGCAAGGCGCTCATCAAGGCGAGCAAACGCAAAGATGCCGAAGGGGAACGTGGACAAGAAGCCAGACTTTTGCTCCTTCCAGAGCGCATACGACTTTGCAAAGGCGTCGCCGTGGTAGACGAGGCTGTCGGTGGTCAATCCCTCCTTTTCAGTCTCGTAGAACATGAAGACGATCAGGTGGTCCTGCAGGTTCTTACCCACACCAGGAAGCTCGACGAGGGTGGTGATACCGTGCTTCTCTAGCTCATCCCTAGCGCCGATCCCTGAGCGGTTGAGGATGTTTGGTGAGCAGTAAGCGCCTCCGCTGATGATGACCTCCCTTCGAGCCTTCAACTCGACGACAGTGCCGTCTGCCTGAACAGCTCGGACACCAGTGGCCTTGAGCTCCCCGCTTTCTTCCTTCTCGATGATCACATTCTCCACGTGGGTTTCCACCATGAGGTGCAGGTTGTTCAGCTTTTGGTTGGTAATAAAGTTGGCACCAGTGGTGCGAAGACCGCTGTAGACAGTTCTCACAGAGTGGCCACACCCGTGAGGATTGTTTCCATGAGAGAACATGTCATGATCAAGCGGCAGGCCCTTGGAAACCATGGAGTCTCTGATCAGATTAGAGATGGGAGCCAGGTCGTGGGGTTCAGTATGAAGATGGCCCTGATGGCCATGGGAGTCCTCGACCTCATTGAACCAAGGCTTTGTATGGAAGTTCTCGGCCTGTCAGTGTTGTTAGTCTCGCAGCAAAAAGCAGCCCGGTTTCTACCAGGATCATGAGCTGGAATAGAAGTTGGCCGATGTAGAATACTACATGGCGAAGGAAAAGACCCACCTTGGACATGTACTTGAAGAAGTCATCACCACTCCAGCCCGGGAGGTTCCAATCATCGTAATCTTGTTTCTGCACAGAGTCAGCCCTAGAAAAAAGAGACACTCCATAAAAAAAGGTCGAGACATAGACGTACTGTTCCTTTGACGATCAAAGTGCCATTGCAGCCTGAGGAGCCACCAAGGAATTTTCCTCTGCTAAGTTTTACCTGGCGTCCATTGACACCGGGGCCTTCTGTGGAAACGACGTTCCAGTCAGTCTCCTTGTCGAAGTTCTGCGACCAGCTATAACAGGGTTAGCAAGAGCCAAGAGTGCTGTAAAAGTACTCGACGCTTACCCTCCGACCATTTGCGTGTTCTCGAGGTGCTCATTGTGTTGACCGGCCTCGATGAGGAGGACCTTGGCGGTGGGAATCTCAGCGAGACGAGCTGCAACTACACAGCCGGACGTGCCACCACTACGATAGTAAACAATTAGCCGAGCCGCTCTTGGGTGCTGATCTCTAACAAGGACCAGGCGATTCAGTGCAGACGTACCCACAGACAATGAAATCATAAACCGAGTCAGTAGCAGCCATGTTGATGATTCTTTCTCAAGACTAGGAAACACTTGAGTATAGCACGAAGCAGTACTTGAAGGGATTGATAGCAAGGTGTGCGCCCAATGCTCGTTTGGCTGCGTCCCCGGATGTCCTTATAGTTCTGGTAAATTGAAACACCTCGCATCGAATGTCTAGACTCTCCCTCGTCCTCCCCGCCGACGAATCTGACCACTCTGAGATGGAGATCCTACCAGTCCCAGCATTACTGCAACGCTGTTCTTACACCTGTAGCAAGCCAACCGCAGCCGCACAACCGCAACGTAAGAGCCAACATGCCAAGGTCCCACGGCCAAGAGCCCTGCGGCATGCATCGCCTGGCCATCGCTGAAGATTTTTGCCGTAAGCCAGAACCCATACACGGCATGCGCAGCCAATCGGGACCTCGGCCGGGGGGTCATCGAAAAGTACTGTAAGGCTTCGTTGCAGATCTAGGGTTAGTAAGTTAGTCAACGAGTCCCACAGCGCTGAGAGTGGAAGGCGTTTTGCGAGGTTCAGGGACCAGGTGCCCCAGGTCCCCTGAATCCTCTTGCGCAGCGGACAATGTCCGAGCTGACCGAGGGTTACATGCCCTTCCTTCTGCTTGCATCTGTCGTGGCTCTCAGAGTGGTTGACGGGTCAGTCTACATATTGCAGCCAAGAAACTAGGGAACTGGTCAGTCCACTCATAAACTCATAAGCTATGCACCTAGGGCTGGCTCCATAGCCCTGCAACAAAGCGCGGACAAGGTTCCTAGCGCCGGCGGGCCAAGTTCCGCTCCCGCTGAAGATCCCCCAGCCCGTAGCGACAACGATGAGGCAGGCCACCCCAGAGTCAACTAACTAGGGACCCCTACTGGAATGTGAGTCTAGAGCTTCGCCCCTGAGCTAAAGATTTGACTGGACCTGTAACGACTCTGTCTAGTTCGGGTTACCCCTCCTTTCCACCTCCACAATCTCGGAAGCCTAACTAGCTTGTAGCCCTAGCATCCTCCACTTGGTACTTGATGGACATCCAGGATATTCACATCCTTTCCCACCTACCAAATTACCAACTTTTTCCACCAGACTCAGTCTGTTCTGTGGCAAGAATTGCAGGGAGTACGGTCTCTCCCACGCTTGGGTTGTGCAGGGCTAGATCCGTTACACTGCAGCATCCGTCACCAGCCCACAGCATCCAATCTCCGCTAGTCAGCATTAAACCACGAACTCGTGAACCATGTACGACGAGTCTATGCGAACTTCGTTCCCAAATGCGAGCCCCATGGCATGTTGGCTGACGCTTACGTGTACACGAGATGGGTCTTATAACCGGGGTAGCCTTCTGCCGTGCCAGGCGACAACTCCTGGCCTCCATGATGGAGCAGCATCTGCTTCAAACTGTGCAGGACTATGCAAAGACAGTTGGCATGTGTGTATGTGATCTTATCTCATTAGCAAAACAAGGCTAGATTTTTCGCACTATGTTAGCGTCGATCAACAGGCCGCCCTCAGAGCAGCCAGCGGGCAAAGCTTCCGAGTTGTTCGCGCACTATACCCGGATAAATAAGTTAGCCAACTGTTAATCCCAAGCCTTGCCTCTCAACGTTTCTAAATAAGCCCAGCTAAGGTACGCAAATGCCTCCCCGTGCTCTTTCAGCCTAAATGCTCTTTGGCACTTAACCACAATGATCTCCCGGGAATGAAGATACACGTGAATGAGGCAGCTCGTTACATCACTGGTATCATTGACTGGGCCGAAACAAAGATTTGCCCGTTCGATATTTCGCTTGGGGGTCTCAGGACTGTTCTTGGCATCCAGACGTCGTCGGGTTGACACTTTCACCTGAAGCATGAGTACATTCAGACGCACCGTTGGGAGACTTTTCAAAGATTCATTGGTCCAATTTTAGACGCTGATCGCCAGGCATTCGAGGTTACATAGGAGAAATATCGGCTGACTCCGGATCCAGGGTTTCGATCCTCGGCCTGGGAGGGTAAACTCAGCGCCCCCGGACATTGGAGATCAGAATTTTGTGTGAGGTGCGTGTCAAAGCATTGTGCCAGCGTCGGAGCAGCACGTCAAAACAGTTCTGGGATCCTTAGCGGGGCTAGGGCAATCAGAATGCCAAGACATTTCGAGTTGCCCGACACTTCAACTTCTCGCTTCGCATCCTTGGAAGAGGTTAGGTTCGAAGAGGTGGCGTATATGGGGTCATGAACTTGTACAGCCGCGGCGCAAATCTGAGGTCTTCCGATCCTGACCCCCATCAAACGTTCGGCCTAGGGCTGTGTCCCGCGCTTTCGTCAGACGCCATACCCCAAGCCCCTAGGTCAAGAACGGCATCTATGAGAACTGTTTTTTTTTTTTAGCTTTGTCAGAGAATGCGAGAAGGAGGCGAGAGATCCCACGTCCCCACCAAGCGATTCTTGTTTCAACTCCTTCACTGGCACGGCTGGCTCTCATATCTACTTAGACCAAGTGGGGCCTGAGATATAGTTGACCGATAACTAAGTGGCTAGTTGAGTCGGAGAAATAATGCATTGGCGTCTTTGTTCTAGCGGTAGGGCTAGGAGTACTGTTTGTGCCTCCTGCCTTGTCCGAGGAGCAGGTCAATATCATCGCGGGAATTATCGTCTTACATGTCCCTAGCAAGATCCCCCAGCCATTGGTGTCAGCACCTCGGTTAACGATGCGCCGACTTCCCCAAGGATGTCTTTGTCTCCTATGTTCTTCATTGTCCAAGTACGTAAGTAGTTCAGGGTCCGCGTAAGGATAAGCCAACTGATGGGGCCAGCACCCCTGACTTCTCCCCAGTCTCCCAGCCATCCAACGTACAGTACAGCGGCATAAAAGGAACAAGGGACTCTTCGGCAGAAGAACCATGACCTGATTCAGTAACTCTGCGGTTGACTCGTACAGGACCCCGTCATGGAAAAGTGCAGTGGGACCAGAGAAGCCTCGATATCTTGGCAAGGATGAACCTTGTCCAGGCACACAGGCGCAGCTTTCTCCAGGGGACATGCAAAGCTAGGATGGCATACACTCGTTGACGCCTAGTAGTCAGATCTTTCTTAAACCGTTCAGATACAATACACGTTCAGCTCGGATCATGCTGTGATCATGATTCTTCAGGACCCACTTTGCCACGGCGCGCCGAGACGTGCTAACGAAGCCATCGTCAATGCTACGGAGTACACTCGCCTGAGGAAGGACGCCTCTTTTCACTCTTGGCTCTCGTCCATCCATATTCATATCACCCTCGTTTTCCCCTGCAGCTTGTATCCGCAAGCATAGAGCCATCCAGTGTATCCCCGTCCCACGTTGATACTCGGCACGGCTCTCCATCTTGCCCCTCTCCGACATGTCCGCAACACCGTTTCAGACTGAGGCCTGGGTAGAGTACAGCCTGGGCACAGTCATCCTCCTCCTGCGCTACTTTGCCCGATGGAAGACAGTTGGGTTCAAGGGATACCAGGGTGATGATTACTTTGCAATTGCTGCGTTGTTCTTCTGGACGGTATGTCGTACTTCATGCAGTGTTGATACTGAACTGCTACTAATTAGCTTAGGCTGAGTTAGCTATGCTGGAGTTGATCGGTAAGTCTTGCAATTTGTCTCTTTCAACTCTGTGGAGTTCGTAACAGTGCTGATCCATTTCAACAGGCCGGAATGGAACCAATATTGGCATTACCAATGAAATTGGAGCAAAGCTGTCAGATGCGGAAATATCGAGCCTCGAGTTTGGTTCCAAGTGTCTGTTGGCCGGTTGGAACTTATATGTCACTCTCATTTTCTGTCTGAAGGGAGTAATGCTTTGCTTCTATAACCGAATGACGTACGCAGCACCATGTCTTACATCTACACTTGCAATCACTAACAACTCATTAGACTCGGACTGTGGCAGAGAAAGATTGTCATATGGACTCAAGTAAGCTATTCCACGCTTGATACACAACAAACCTAGCTCACCATGTCGCGAAATAGTTTGGTACTGTCATCGCCTATGTGGCCGTCATTGCTGTGATCTGGGGCCATTGCACACCAGTTCATAAGAACTGGCAGGTGTATCCAAACCCAGGAGGTGAACTTCACAAATGAATATGAGATATTGCAATTCTAACGAGGAGAAGAGTCTTGTACATTGGCTGTCGCCAACTACCTCACTCTAGTGGTGCTTAACATCGCGTAAGTAATTATGCTGCCAATACCAGATAGCATACTCACTAACGACATTCCAGAACCGATCTGGTCATTGTCGGTATCCCAGTACCATTGCTTTGGATGGTTAGACTAAGCATCAAACGCAAACTGATCATTGGGGTCCTCCTTTGCTCGGGTGTGTTCATCATGATCGCGACCCTCCTCCGCTGCGTCTTCTCACTAAAGTATGATGTCTCCTGCTCTACGAGATGTTGCTGTTCGGCTGACCAAGACCCCTTAGGGACATTGAGGGTATCAACACGTCGACAATCTGGGCCATTCGAGAGACCTTTGTCGCCATCATCGCCGTCAACGCCGCTGCCATCAAGCCCCTTTTCTCGGCCTCGCGCTGGCTCATCTCGAGCAAGGGGAGCAGCCGCGACAAGACCAGCACCTACTTCAACCAGTACGGACACCCCCTGGACACCATCGGTGGATCAGGCATGGCGTCGTCGAGTCGTCGAGGAAAGATGATGACCAACCTTGCCGACAACTCGAGCGAGGAGCACATCGTCCAGAAGGCCGAACTTGGCGGGTACAAGCTCGACGTGCAAGGTGGGAGCCCGAAGAGCGAGCAGAGTCGCACTCCAGACGGAATATTGGTGACGAGAACGTACGAAGTGAGTCCCGCAAAGTCAGCGCTAGACGTATAGCTTGTAGACAACTCGGAGTAGAGAGCTATGGCAGATTGGCTAGACGTAGACGTATCAGCATCAACATAATGCATCGGGTCGCCCCTTTTGTATTAGATTGTGCAATTATAAATTACAAAGATATATAGAACTGCCTAATGTAATGTGGGACACGGGTATAATGTTTTAGATGTGTCTAAGTTTGCTGTGTTTTTCCCTACTGAGATACTTTGATCTATTCATTTGATACGCTTCCGGAGGCAATATCGGGAGGCAACATCAGGAGGCAATACCGCATGTAAAGTCATTAGATAAGAAGCCACAAAGTAAATTAAGTACCCTCACAAGGCATCACAGACCTTTCTTTGCAGTCAGTCTAATTATGTAACTCCGAATCTAATGAAACTACATGTCATTGCTTCCCCTTCCATTCTGCCCCCTATTCTCTTTTTATTACAATTGACTCTCAGTATACTCCACCGTCACGGTCTTCGTCTGTACAATAGCCGGCTTGATTGTGCCGTCCATGATGGCCTTCTCGGAGTCGCTGTCCCCCCATCCAACGTGATCATCCCCGTGGCCCGCGGTGATCGTGTTGTCTGCGCGCCCCTTCATCGGGCCTAGGACAAATGCTTCGGCTCGACCCTCCTCTGGATCAAACTGCGAGTACTGGTGTCGGTCGCGACGACTTTGAGAGGTCGGCATGCGAGTGTTGGTAGGAGGCTTTGCGCTTGCGCCAGATTTGCCCGATTTGCCTGTCTTGCTGCCGTATCGAGACTCGCCAATCAGCTTGGGGGCAACGTGCTTGAAGAATTTGCGCAGAGTCGGCATTGTAGCGCAGGTGATGATGAGGTTTGCTTCGACGATGCTGCAATGAGTGTAAGTGTCAGTAATTAGATCAAACTACGCTGGGCTTCTGTTGATCCCGGGCACTCACATCCACACACTTGGCCATGCGATCACCCATGTTGCGTCCGGGTTGGTCAACATGGCTGGCAAGATAGAGACTCGGATGATTGAAGTAACGACCGTCAGGGAGCCGATACCGAAGATGATCACCAGTCCAATCTTCTGCCTCCCCGGGATCTGGAGCTTGATAACCATGGGAATCGGCAGCGTGAAGAGCATGATATCACTGGCGATGTTCGCTACCGCGGTTGCGATGTATAGACTCGGTCGGTTGATGCAGTCGCCGTCTGTGATGGTGATGTCCCAGCTCATAGCTATCGGAGTGCATGCGAATATGAGGGAAAAGAAGATGCCCACGGTGTATCCGACGATGAATACAATTGTCGCCCAGGTCGCGACCTTGAACCAGCGCTGGGGAGATAGTCGAAGGTAGAAGATGAGGAGCGCGATTTTGGCCAAGGAACCGCAGACGATGTAGATGAATGCCGCAAGATAGACGCGCTAACCGAGGCTCATGTCAGCATTCTAGTCCGTGATGAACACCCGTTGTATTGGTTTGCTAACCATTAGATAAGCGTTGAACTGACCAACGGAAATCTCCCAAGCGTGGACTCCGCCTAACCCTTTTGCAAATTCGTCTGAGCCATGTAGTTAGCACGTCTTCTTGTCAGACGATTACATATTCCACTTACCAAGGCACAACGCTATGGTTGCTATCGCCAAGATCTGAGTTCTCATAGTCAGTATTCGTTTGTGTTTTCAGTGCGTGTAGCCAAAGCCCATGTTGGAAGACACTGTAGGTCGGGGCAGCAGCTGTCACAACCATCACTAGCCCGAAAGCTGTGGTGGGCTTGATACAGCTACAAGAAACCAGGTTCACTCACGTATGACAGAATGAGAAGGACTATTTCGGTGTCAGCTTTCTAAGTCATGTAGAGCCAAGTCCAACGACACCTCTCAAGCCTTGTTTCAGTGAATACGCTCAAACCCAGAGATGTAGAGTGCTAACAAGCATGAAGAGGCCTATGTCACCAACAGACGGCTTGAATCAGGCAAGGTCTAGTAAAAGAAAAGAAGAGCAAAACCTACCATCATCGATTTGTATTCCTCCCGTGAGAAAGATCTTGACGTACAGCCTCTGGGCAAAGAAGAGGAAGCTCACGGCCAAGCCGAAGCCAGAAACGTAGTAGGCTTCGTGCACGCCCTGTCTCTGCGGGTTGTCAAAGTCAACCACATAGCCCTTTGGCGGCTCCATAACCACGGGTACACCGTTCACGATGGCAGCCATATTGAAGAATGCGAAGTGGTCGACATCCACGAGCTCGGCAGACTAGGTTCGACTGCTTGGAGAGAGAGAAGGGATAATAAACAGCTTCAAAGCGTTGATCGATGGGGATATGGGGGCTAGATGAACTGCAGTCCGGGGAAGGGTTCGTCGGCCGAGGCAGCTCACAGCCAAGACGGCAGCCCAGGGCTGAGAGTAGCTGATGGCGTCGCCCCTAAGCACTTTGAGACAGCCCGCCGATATTACCATCATCTCCAATCCGCAGCCGCTTCCGCGGTTTCTTCGCCAAGGGCCCTGCTATACCGAGCCAGTCCAGGTCAAGGAGGGGGAACTAGGAGCAGTAGTCAGCGCATACTGTGTTAGCCGATGAGAGGATGTGGTTTAGCGAGCACGTTTTCAGGGCGCGCGCGGCAGGATACCACGAATGGGTGAGGCATCGATCCTCAAGACTGACTAGTGTGCTGCAGCATCCAGGGTTACGGTCTTGCTCCTACGTATAGTACGGCTGGGCTAAGGCTGAACCTGGTAGAGTGTCTTTCCGTAACAAGGAGGAATCTTCAGCTTCATCCTTAGCGTCGCCTGGACCGCCAAGAGCCGGAATTCTCGGGTGCCGAGACTTTGCGTGTTTTACGGTCTCTGGTTCATGGGACATAGAGTGAAGTTCACTTGTTTGCTTGCCCAGGCGCGGCCGACTCGCGTACTCGGATCCTCGTGGCCATCATTGTCAGATTCGCGTAATGATCGACCCCTGGTCTCATCACCATGACTTACCAACCAGGTAATGCATCTACTAACTTTACGTTAGCATGTGTACTAACGATACTGAGATATGTTTGCAACGCTGGCATCTTAGATAGTGTTGCCATGGTCCGGGCAGCTTGCTCCACGCTCCGTGCTCAATGCCTTTTGCTGTCTCGATCCTTTAGCGGCTTTTCATGATACGCAGACATGAGGATGTCAGTGTTTGACGAGTGGAAGGGCTGTCAAGCTCGAACCCACTCCCCATTTCAGGCCCTAGCAGTGAAGCATAACGGGCAGGATCCGCTCCGGAAGCGTCCCCACCTCCCGGGTCTGCTGGCGCCAACCAAGAATGTCGAATAGAAGCGCGGAGCCTTTCTTTAGCGCAGCCAGGGGGGGTTTTCTCAGGTTTCAGGGGGACGCTTGGGAAGATGTTGGATTTGGTGGCGCTAGGGTTGCCTTGTCAAAAGAACGGACTGTTGGTCCCCTCAGCCCCCCGGGGCTTTTGACAGTTGTCAACCTAAGGCAGTGGCTACACCGACAGCTGTGGATTGCTGAGGTAACAGTTTTCTACTGTGGATATACATAGTAACATCAACTGTTGTTGGCTCTTGGGAGCTGGGTTCATTGCCAGACAGCCAACACCGGATCGACGCTGACTGAGTCAATGCACGACATCGACGAATCGAAACAAAGGTCCTCAATCGTCTTTGTTGTGATGCATTCAACCTGCGACGACACCATGACCAAGTTCCCCTCCCAGCGCTGTCCGCGGTTCGGGAAACTACAGTACACAAACAAGGACACCAAGTTTCTCCCCCGATGCAGTGTTTGTCCTCCAAGTGGTCGAATTTCCTCCTAGTTCAAGCCAAGCCGAGTCCGGCTCTTGCTCTAAGCGAAAACCCCCTGTTGTCGAATCTGATCGTCATTTGTGGGGAGTTTCAGTGTAACCGAATCTGGCTTGGGATCTTTAGCTGCTTGTCCCGGCACCTGCGGGCCTGCGAACTTATACCCGCTAAGCAAGGGTTCCCCCCCGGACGGCGGATTGTTCTCAGAGCGAAAGCCGCGAAACTAATAACTGTAAGCCGGAGGTTCTCGGGGCTTAGAGAAACGCCACCTGGGACTTGACGAGGAGAGGGCATTGGTGGACGCGGAAGCCTTGGACGTTGAGAGACGGAATCTGCTATTGTCCGCGAATGTCTTCAAACGAGGCGCTTCAACGATGCAACCCAACCCTCAGCCAGAGGCCCGGTGGCTGGTTCTTCCAGAAAGCAGGCGTTTCTTGTCATGATTCCTCGCATGAATCCCACGTGAGTTCTAGAATATGCGCTGGAGGCTGTTGCAGATCAGGATGGAGAGTTCAAAGTGGACATCAGAACCTGTCCCTGCGTTGGTTGGCCTCTGCACGCATCCCTCCCC
>JADBHU010000902.1:0-17736 GCA_017140155.1 Fusarium devonianum
AATAAATATAGCTCTTATTACTTCTTATAAGAGTTTTAGAAGGATAAAGGATCTAAGGTTATTTATATATTAAATTTATTATCTAGCTATAAAGCTATTAATAAGTTTAAGCAGTCTCGGCTTATAGTATTAGTAGCTTAAGGTTATTATAGGCGACTTCCTTAATACTAAGTACTAAAGAAGTAATATATAGGAGGAACGATATATATAGGCTACCGTTAGCGTCGCGGTCAGGCTATAGGGTAGGCATGGGGTGGACGCGCCTCTTTAGGAGCGCCCCTTAACAAAGATAGTCACGTGCCGTTGTCGTCCTAGACAACGGCACCGCTAATATCAACAAGCCACTGCAACAGCTTCTAACGTCCATGCCCACTAACGTAATAACATGCCACTCAATCTACGAAGGCGCTTTCGCGACGTCACTCGATGCGGCGACGAGAATACGACGGAATCGCCTAGGTCAATTCGATTCTTCCATCCTGGGTACGGACAGACACCGATTTTAATTAACGCGCACCCGCCGAATCGCGACGCGTTAATATCTCTACCTGCCCTTGACGATGGAGGCATCCACTACGACATCGCGCACACAGCCTGTGGCGTCCTGACAGGGAATAGATGGGACGGCTATTTCTCGCTCGACCGAGACGGCAAGACGGTGATCGAGCCCCCGACAGACGGCATCCTTCGAGAACGAGCCTACTTCTTTTGCCTCCCCCCGTCGTCTGATCCGTCGTCCGATCCGTCGGGGGCGGCCTCGACAGCTCCGACCGACCCGTACCCCGTCATAGGTCGCTTTCGCGACTGGCGCTTCCCTCACTATAATCTACCGCCGTGCTGGGAGAGACTGCGGCCTCACTTCCGCGCAGGCTCACGCGAAAGTGTCAGGCGCTGCGTGCTGACAGACTGCGGCTTGAGCCTGGATTCGGCTCATCTAATGCCCGTCAAGGAGTCTGATTGGTTCGATGATAACGGGATGATGGAGTGAGTGGTCGGTTGGCTGGCTTCATTGTCGCGTGCTCAACTAACACATGGTGGTTTAGTTACGGCAAAGCCACTTCCTTCTCGACCGACGCAGTGAATGCTTCGACGAATGTCATTCCCCTACGAACCGATATGCATAGAATGTTTGACGAGCGAAACTTTTGCTTCGTCCCGAAGCCTGCCTACAGCGATCGAGGCATACCCTTGACCTTGCGAACCAGAGACTCTACGACTCGAGTGCCCGATAACGACCAGCGTGATCTTGACAGTCCGCGGACTGATTCAGATCTTGATCTAAATACGGTTGCCACGACGTTAATAGAAGATGCTCTTATTGTTGCACACGACTTCAATGCAATTCCCGGTGGCGAATTACAGAAACTCCTACATAACCGAGAAACATATCCTGGAATACACGCGGTATTATTAGAGTGCTTATTTGCCCGCTTCGTCTGGATAGTCTTCTCTCCGAACGTCTTTCGTGATTTCCTGCTCATGACCAAAGAACCCCGGCTCCTTCTCGTCTGGGATGAGAACCTCGGGCAGTACGGCGTTGAGCGAACAGAGCCAGCCAAGTGTGCCATGACTCTCAAAGCGGCTAGAGCTAGAAGCGAGAGCCCGACAAAAAGATCGAGATCAACTGCGGCAAACCAAGATGGAGAGAGTTGGAGCGAGGAACCATCGCATCACGACTAAGATTCTATTTCAGCCGCTGATGATTATCACGCTAATCTCTACTACGAGGAGTCCGACGAGGTAGAGCCCAATACTCCGGAGGCGGACCATGAACCAGAGCGCGGGCGTTCGAGGAAACGCAAGTTTTCAATAAATAGCCCAGAGCCATACGGAATCAGCGATAGACGTATCAAAGCCAAGAGAATTAGTATATATACCTGATATCAGAGATAGATAAATCAGAGAGTGGATATCTAATGCTAGCATGGGCTTGCTATCGAAAAGACTTTTTGGTATACCTCTTAATTCCGGTTGGGTTCAGGGTGAGAATTAGTACTACACTCATCTACAAGCTGCTAAAACTTCTATCACAGCCTCTGCAGACGGGGTATGCTAATTAAGTGACGATAATCCGAGAAATATTATCACACGTATAGTCCTTAGATAACTTAGAGGCTTTTATCAAATCCTCTATTACCGATATGAAAACGATACCTCTGACTATCTATTATGCGATAGACCGCATCGAGCAGGTCCTTGAACTCTTCGGGCTTATTCTTAAATATAGTGAGATCTCTAAATCAACACCACGATGATCTAACTTAGGACTTTAGAGCTACTTCTATAGAGAAGTCAGGCCGGATCGCTTGAATGACTGGTGAAAGGTGCGAAAATAATTAAGTATTTAGACTTAGATCGCTGAGTTCTGATACGTGTCTGCCTGGGTCTTCTCTTATTCTCTAGTTGCTTCTCACGGGATATTGCTATTGTCGCGCGATGGTTCTCTCTGGAGGGTTGAGCGTAACGGGATAATGATGCCGGTGGCGCTTGCGCGGAGAGCCCGAATTGACGTTCTGGGAGTTATTATTAGGTATATCATGCTGTCAAACTGTTATTATATCCTTGATATACTTGCGAGCCACCTTAGTATAGTCCACCGGATCATCCTAGGTCCTACTGCTGCCTCTCTACGTGCCAAGAAATAATATCTTTGAGCACGTTGTGGAAGATGATGGGTGATAGGCATGTGCCGTTCCTCAGATCGGCGAAGGGGGGCTACGGCTACTACTATTACTCTCCTCGGGAATTTCTTTAGCTATATGGACTTGGCGGCGACCCGCAGCGGTGAGGTCTCATAGTTTTATATTGACTGTGCTCTCGCTTTTACTACTGCTTGATGTGATTCCCTTTTCTGGATTTGGGTCTTATGCTCGCCTTATACTCGGAGCTACGGAGTCCTCTGTCGCGGCCGATCCGCGTCAAATGTATCCTTCCGCGACCTATTATAAGGGTTGAAGTGCTAAGTTTTACTCGGTCGCCTAAAATATCTAGCGGTATTAAGCTAGTCGGCTGCTTATCCTAGCACAAAATTTAGCACTATCAAATATCGCCCAGGCTCGGCATCTCGCGGGCTCCAAGACACGACGCCCTTGTCGTTAAAGTTGGGATCGCTGCAAAATCAACCTTGCTAGACGTCGGCATCCTGTGACTAGCAAAGGTATATATATAGAGTGAAGGGTTACTGCACCATAAAGAGACGGGTTGCGTCTTGGTCTAGTGCGATTTATTTATTGAGACCCTTCAAGAAGAGCGCAAAGCTACTTAATATCGACTAGCCGTGGCATTCGACTAGCAAGCACTACCTTATATTCACTACCTCCCGTTGTTATTATAGCTCTCTTCGTCGTCTCGCTAATACTTGAGACTTAGCTGCGTTTTTTTTATAGATATTCAAATCTAAGAGTGGCTGTTAGAAGGAAGCCTCGACGCATACAGAGCACTATTCGTGACTAACCAAGTCCTATGACTATGATATCTCTTTCGGAATGGAATATAAGTGATACATTACTTAGTTTGTAAACATATCGTTAGCGTATTAGTAGCATCATGCTGTCTGTCGCCTTTTTATTATATGACCCCATCGGGAAGAGCTCGCATTCCACCAGGCAACCTCCGCTTCCCGTCCAGATCCCTAATCTATAAGGAGAGTATATCGAGGACGCGGTTATCAAGAGAGGGTTAACTTAGTCATCATAAATAGTCAGGAAACGGCTGAGGCCGGAGATATCAGGAGCCGTAACAGGCCTGCGCACTTTGAGTGCGTGTATCTATCGGTCTAATACGATTACCGCATTATCATAGAGTTCTATGAGCCTCTCAAATGGGATGCCTGGGTAGTCACCGAGATATTAATCTCTATCGAACCTCATTCCACGCTCGTGCGCAATAACAGATTTATATATAAATATATCCAACCAGGAACTTAAAAGCTAGCCGTCATAGGTTAACACCAGCACTAGCATTAAGCAATAGTAACCTTACCTATTAATAGTAATACATGATATATCGAACGAGTGCTAGAACTTCGCAGACGCCATATCCATTACTACCACTAGTTTTCTCAGCTGCCCCAATATAGTAGAATATAGTAGTACAAATGCCTCTGCCTCTAATACTCTAGGAAAGCATCTTTTATCAACCAGTTTCTATTTACTAAAAGCATAAGTCACTTAAGTTTACAGAACCACCTATATTTCTTAAGCACCGGTCATACTTTAGTATAATCTACTATTTATTTAACCCTGAAAGTCTAGGATACCCGCCGCCCAGTTCTTTAATAAGATAGAAATAAAGCTCTACTAAAGGGTTTCTTAAAGAAAACTTCGATATTAGAAGTTTATAGCAATGCCGGAGGTCGTTAGTATTAGCATACACAGTCCACGGGGTCTTACGGCCATACGGAGTGGCTATCTTATTAATAAGATCTCTCTTCTTTCGAGGCAATAGGTACTCTGCGTTATTACATCGAGACGTCCTTAGCCGTCGGAGAGTGACGTAGGCCGTTAATAGACCGAAGGAGGTGATGGTCCTCTGATATGTCGTTGCTATAGGGTAAGGACTCACACTTTGCAATCATAGGCAAGCTAAAAACGTTTCCCGGCTCTTCTCGTTACTATGGCCTTAGATAAGACATAGTCGTCGTTATTACTATCTGATTCATCGCTCAGGGGCACGTACCCTGGATCATCTCACGTACTATAGCTAGAAACCCACAGGCTAATGTCGTTTATCTTAGTTATGAGACTGTGTGGCATTAGAAACCGAGGCCAAAAGTCTTTAACTATTCAAGCAGGTCGTAGCAAGGCGAGAAGTAGTTTACGACGTAAAGTATAGAAGCAACATTACTCGCAGCTATAGAACACGTGCTGCTCATTATGCGAGTCCTACTAATACGAGTTGTTAAGACAGATGTCTCTGTTAGTGCTATATTTGGCATCGCCGTCTTAGTTCAGGTTTAGGATAAGACGCGACGTGGATGGGTTTGTATGCCTCGTAAACGGCTATAGTCGACTTGGTCGAGAGAGTCGCCGCCGTGTCTATATGCGGATATAGATAAATAGATTAGCTAATATAGTGAGCATAGCTTTGAAATTAGATCTAGAAGTTATATCTAGTGGTAGAGGCCTTATTTGCTATCGAGGAATTAGCCGAAGCTATGATAGCTATCCTCGCCGCGACTAGATATCTTAAGGTAAGCAAACCTCGCCGTATATTCATAGACTTATATATAGCTAAACGAGTATGCTGCGGCGATGGCGAAATATTCTTAATGCTTAGTACGCTGCTTATCTAAAAGCCTATGATCTAAAAGCTAGTTGTATAACCGTATGTATAGTCTTGTATATTGATACCCTACCGGGAGGTTTTGGAGAGTAAAACTACCCTTGAAGGCTAGTCTCGAGGTAATCTTAATTATTAAAGATACGAGTAAGTTCTTATATTCTCGTCTAATTAAAGTAAATTACTCTAGGTATTATTCGCCTCGTCGCCGAGACGCTTAGCCTGACGAGCTTAGGGTGCTATCGAGTCTTATAACTACTAGAGAAGTAGCCTTCGTTTGTTACCTACGCGGGAGTTAATAACGCCCCTTAAGTGTTTCTATACTTATTACTAGCCTAGTTTCGGCTCTAATATATTCTTCTAGTTAAGATACTCGTATCGTAAGATCTACTGGTTATATTTTCTGTTATTTGGGATATATATAATACCAAAACTAGGATTAAATATAGGTTAAGATCAGGACCTAGTAGATAGTAGTAGCGGATAGACTGGTGAAGAATAGCACTTGATCTTAGAAGTAGCGGTTCTTACAATATTTGTTATCCTAGATGTCTTTGTATAGGTATTCTACGCGTCGTAGAAATGCTAGAGCTTTTCTTTAAGCCCCTTGAGTTTTACTGACCTTTCCTCTGCCTTTTACCCTAGTATTCTTATATAGTTAGCCGGCTGGGGATGCGAATATGTCTACTATTCCTATCGCAATTTTTATGCCCCTGAGGGTGCCTGTCGCTTAGACGATGGGCACCGTCACTTCCTAATTCTAGCCAGCCAAGCCTTGCCCGTTCGTCTGCAAAAATTGCCTGCAAGAAACACAAGACACGAGGCCAATACAAGCCAAAGTGGCCAGCGTAATGCTTCCTATGCTTAACTAGTGGCTACTTTTCGTCAACCTCAGTAGTGACCTGCATCATAATGTTCTATGTTAAGTCGATTTTATCGCTAAGTGTCGACTAACCCTATAAGATGAGGTATATATATCACAGCGCGACATAACTTATGATGCAGCAGCGTGATATTATACGGTTCTAAAGGAATAAGTCTATATCTTAATCTAGCAGAGACGAGATTCCTAATGTTTAGAATGTGAGAGGCTATTTATAGCTTTGTTAAGGCTGTTTCGACTGTCTGTATAAGGAATCAGGAGGCTGGGCCGCTTGATATTCCTTGAGCCCGCGAAATATCCAATTCTAGCAGGAGGCCGCAAATAATTAACTAGATCTGCCGGTAAAGCTCATCGTGATAGTGCTAGATGCGATCACTATGAGTGAAAACGTTACTAACAGTAGCGCCCTGGCAATCTGCTTAACCGCAGCTAGGCTTAAAATATCCCTCTATACCTTAAGGCGCTCCTCTGCCTTTGCCTTAGTGCTCTTGACCGTATCGTAGTTATCTATAATCATATCGAGTGATACGCGGCCCTGGCTTGCTGAGAAGATAATCTCACCCTTGTATTTATCACTTCAAGAGGCGCTTTATCTTCTAGACTACTCTAGTTCAATAAGAAGAATATGGTCCCCTGCCCGTACCTAGATACAGAAGATCCTATTATATATATTTATAATACTCTGAAACTACCGACAGTATATCGACATAGTTCAGCGGTCATACGCTGGAAAAAGCTCGCCGGTTACTAGAAAAAGAAAAGCCTAATAGACGGCTAACAGATAGGAAAATGCCATCAGTATTATATTTAGCATGCACATCTAAGAGGGTGAGGTATATATCCTATTGATCTATACTAGCCGAGAGGAGGGCTACGGGTGCGAATCCCCTCGCTGGATAACTATGTGATAGCATCTTCTCGAAATTATCTAATAAAACGACCAAACCACCCCAATAGCTTCTAACATCTCCAAGTTCTCAGTCTCCCCCCTTTTATTCTATATACCGCAACTGAAGCAAGTATCGTCATCGTCAGTATATTACTAGACGCCGGTGGGTATCGTCGACGGTTGTGGTCAGCAGTAGATCGACGGGTACCACGCGATAAGAGCGAAGCAAGTAACGTGATTCCCTATAGATATTTCCGAAACCGATAAGCCAGAGCGTGAGATTAAGCATCCCTATATCACCTCTGACTTGAGATATATGATTATAGTATAAAATGATATTACAGGCTAGGCTCACGCTCGAGGTGCCCTCTAAGGTCTTATAAACCGGTATAGTCTCGCCGGTATATCTTTTGCGCCGTAGTTCTTTAGAGAATATGAATAGTATAATTCTAAACATATAGAAGAGCGTTTCCGGGTCATGATATCGTTCTCGTTAATAGGAAAGTCTTAGTTATATTTAGTCTCTATTAGCACTAGGGGCTGACTGACCTATTATATGAAACCTTAGTCCTCGTGAAGGTAGTTAAGCTAAACGGGTTAATATATGATAATCCAGAGCCTTGGGAATCGAGGGGGAACGCATGGTTGCTGCAGTCGGCTACGTCTTATATTACTTATCGAGAGGATTATGGGCTAGCTAAGATACGTCTTTTGCTTCGTAATAGCGAGTACTATAAAAGCAACCGGGGGCCGATAAGAGCTATGATAGAGAAACTGTATTTACTACGGCAATTTCGGCGCCTATTCTCTTCGTAAATAATATCGGCTATTATTCTCTTCATCTATATCAATGGTTTCTTTGGAAATAACGTCGCTGTTAATATGCAAGGTTCGAGTAGAGCCTCCTTGCTTTGTGTGATAGAGGGACTTGCTTCTGCTCGTCTGACTGGTTCAGGCCGGCAGCTAGCTTCCGGGCGATCAGGTCAAATGTTAGGCCTTGTAGATCATTGGCACGGTTAGTTCTCGAGTGATCGAAAATACGCCATATAAGTCAGAGGCGCCGTAATGAGGCGGTATGAGAGGTCTGCTGAGCATTACGAACGTTGGAGATGCTGCGTCTAGACGATATGACTCTGCTAGGAGCAAACTAGGCGAAACTAACGAATGATAAATAGGAATAGTAATAGAAGTAAGTGAGTAGAAGGGGCTAATAGCGAGGAAAATAAGACAGTCTTCTTTATCTTTATGAGTTCCTTAAGGCCACTTAGTTAAATTATAAGAATATCGACGGCGTCATTATTAACATGTTCATTATTTCTAGTGGAAGCTCATGACCGAGTTAGCTCAGCCTCTCTATTGGTGTGAGTACTCATAGGGCAAGCGATCAGCATACTTACGCTGGTCAAGGTCGCCCGTCTCGACAACCGGACCGAATATAGAAGACGGGCACGCCCTTCTAATTATCTCGCTAAGAGTAACCCTCGACCACATCCTGCTTTGACTTTTACGAATCTAATATCACGCCGTCACTATAAGATCTCGTTCGCATGTTCTTTAGTCTGTAAAATCTAGGAGGAGACCTATCGTCTCCTAGACGCGGCATTTCACCTCGCAGTGATCCGAGTGCGGGAGCGAGTTAATGCAAGAGGAGCCCCTACCTCTTGACTTTGCAGAGGATCCCTATAATAAGGTCTGAGTCTGGACGGTCAACAGCGGCCCCAAGAAGCTAGTTGCCGTGCTCCTACTCAAGTGCCTCTTGGTCGTCGACTGACTATGAAGATTATATCGGAACCGCCGCCCGTTTAGCCTCTCAGACTTGCTCGATAGCTCACCTTGAAAATACCTCCTTAGCCTACTTCTCTAGCGCAAACCAAGTTATTTCTAGTTTTGCGTGATCAAAGGACTTTAACCTTATCGAGGTAGCTAAGTGCGCGTAGATAGGCTTTATAGTGCGTGATTTTAATAAATGTAGCATTTAATTTACGATCGACTTAGGTTACTATTCTAGAGGGTAGTAATTAGTAGAATACAGAGGAATATATAAGAAGAGTGTAAGGGATGATAAAGTGGCCGGCCACTCGTTGCTATCGATATGATAAGTTGCGCTACGTCGAGGTCCGACTCTTTAATCCTTTGGCGCGATGCGGAATAATCTAGGGTAGGTTCAGGGGCTGGTTCTAGTGTTTCGTGCAACTTTGAGACTAAGATCTCGCTAAGTGCTTCTGCATATCTAGTAATGTAATAAGTTCAGTTATACTAAATATCTTCTGATATACTTTTTGGATTATCTCCGACCTCCCGGTGCCAAAACTTCGCTAGCCGTCGTAGTGGTGCTTTTGTGCTTCTGCCGCTTCTTAAGCTTAGCTGAAGCGTCTGGCGTGATTTCTATCGTGATTTCTATATAATAAATGCGAACTAAGCGAGCTTCAAGGTACTTATAATGCAGTGTAAGTGAAGTATATCGATGTTGCTATCGGTGCTGGTAAAGTTAGACTTTTAGCCCTTATTAAGTCTCTCGAGGCATAAGTCAGGACACAAAGGTCCCGGTCCCACCTAGCTAAAGACATTGCTTTTTTATCTCTGGATTGCAGGAGGATAGATTTGGCCTTAATAGTATCCGCCTCGGGAGGCAATGTATTTTTCGTGTTCTGAGACGAACCCGAAACCGAAAAGTCTACCTTTCTTAATTATATAAAGAGCATTCGCTCGAACCTTATGATATGAGCGCTAGAGCCGCTTCTATAATAAAGGGCTCGAAGCCTGCGACCCGTACCGCGTTACTAATAAAAAAAGGGTATAGTGCTAATAGTGTTATTTATTATTATAGAAGTATCTTATCTTTAAGAGAGCAACGGGTATCTTACGTAAGGGGCAGTACCTTAGAAGTTACGAGGTATATTCTACTAAAATAAACCCTTATCTCTCCCGATGAGCATATGGAGAGCTTCGATTAGGGTTATCCTCTCTTTACTTTCCTTACTTTATTTGCCTCCCAGGGTTTTCCTCACTTCGTCTTCCTCACTCTGTTTTCTTCATCTTTTCTTCACCCTTTTCTTACTCCGTTTTCTCACTCCATTTTCTCACTCTATTCTCCTCGCTCTTTTCCTCCTAGAGAAGACGGCTAAAGGCATCAACGGCCAGAAGCGCAGGGATTACGACAATACCTTTATACGAGCAAACAATAGAAAGTATCCTCGTATATGCCCTATATAACGGGTATCTTACAGAGACCTCCGATAGACCTTATTCTATCTAGCAAGTACCGATTGCTATGAAAGAGGTGGTACTCATATATCTGGTGATGCGCCGCTCCTACAAAAACCACATGCCCACACTCAAAGTCACCTAGGGCGATTCAATCCTACCTATAGCGGCATTTCGGCACCCATCATATATTACAATGGTAAACTATATGTATCGAGTTGGGTAGATGCAAAAGCTAAAGCCCAGGCTGGCTTGGTCTAGGCTCCTACTGGACCAGACTTGAACGATGGACGAGGAATGAAGGAGAGTCCTCCTTATCCATAGCTTAGTCGACGAAGCTCCGAGTGCGCGTGCTCGTCCCGTGAAAAGCTAGAAAAAGGGGCTCGTCACGTGACGAGCTACGAAAAGTAGTTCTCTATGTGATGAGCCACAGAGTCGGCTTGGGTTTGAACTTGAAACTATGAGTATGTGGAGAGGCTCTGTTGTGATCTAGATATTAATGGGAAAAACTAGAATGCACTAGACCTTTCGTGATGTATAGTATAAAGCTCGATACGTTATCGATTTGGCTGGCTATGTAAGTAGTGAAAGGGGAGAGGAAAGAGAAAGATGGCTCGGATAACTGGGGGTGGTGAAGCTATGAGGGAGCTGACGCTTAAAAGCGGTCTTGAAACGGAGGCAGTGATAACGAATAGACCTTCTGAGAAAGTAGTTGATGGCTTTCTTTGATAGAGGCGCATCGCCGAGCTAGTACTGCGGACCTTGAGCGATGGTATGAGAAGACGAAAGAGATTGCCTGGCTACTGAGTATATCATACGCCTCGATAAATGTGACTTTATGCTTTCCTAGCTGGACGACGCCTTCGACGGGAGAACGAGACCCGCCATAACCTATACGGCAAGTTCTACGTCTATAAGAACGGCCGGCGCCTTTGACTTCTACTTCCTTAAGCGCACCGACTGCTTTGTAGCCAGCTAGCTTCTAAGAATCATAAGTATCTATGATATCTGAGTTAATAAGCTGCTGAATATTTATAGGCGGAAAGGTAAGTATATTATCGTCGTGGGCCTTACTATATATTATTTGCGGTTATCGCAGGGCCACCGTCTTCTAATAAGACCACTAATATAGTGACCCTAGTGCCGCGCCCAGTTTATCCCGTGTAGTTAACGGCGGTTATAAGATGCCGTGAGGGCATACTTTTAAAGCAAAAGTACGAGAAGCATATTCTACCTGCCGTAACCTATATAATCGTATAATATTAGCGTTTATCGAGACTGGAGCACGCCTAGACGGCGTGTAGAAGAACTCTATTAGTAACGCTCGAGTGATAGCGCTCCCTAAGGTAACTCTGGGGATATTTTCTCTTGAGAATGAGGGCTACCGCACATATAATATTTACGATTTTTTATTAATACTTATTTCGCGAGGCCGGGAGGCAAGTAGACTTATTTACCGTGACTCTGCTCTTCGAGTAATATAAGTAATTAGGCTAGTCTAAGGAGGCGCTCGCACTCTATAATACTATCGCTACTATAAAAGGCGTTATTAAAGACTAGAATCAGAACGAGGATTCATTCTTTACCTCTAAGACTAGCGGTTTTATATCTAGTCATAAGCCCCGGCTCGCCTCTGCATCATATTTAATTATGATACCTCTATTCCACAGATAGCTCTAAACGCCGTGGCAACTATCCCCTCAAACTTAGGGGCAGCTATGTTATTATCTAACCTCTTTGGACTCTATCGGGTCTTTCTATCTTAGCCGTGGGATACTTAGCTCTTCTTATTAATAGGCACTACGTAACACGGCTATGAGGGATAAAAGAACCCGGTGATAAGAACTAGACTAAAGCTTAACTTAACACGGCATCGCGCTCCTCCCAGGACCATTTACTAAGTATCATCCGCCACCGAAGCCTACTCGCACTCTTTAACGGTAATAAACGAAGTTAAGTTCCCGTCACGAATATCGACAGCTCTCTATCAGATAATATATATAGCTCGGCATATAGCGTCTCTAATCTAGATCATCCCCAATTATTCCCACCGCCAGCTCCTCTCACATCATCACGGCCACCTCTCGCCTCACGCAGTGCCGAGCGAATCTTAGTCTTCTAGTTCTCATTTCTCTACTTCCCTACCTTATTCGACTTATTCTTTCTTTTATCCACGGCGACATATCCCTAGCGGTAACCGGCTCCCTAGTCACTATACCAAATATAAGTATAGCAGTACGATGATATGCACTACTATCTATCCCTCTCCCCATAGACGCAAGTATCTTTACGCCCGCTCGACGCTCGGTTTAAGATTCCCTCGATCTATTCTCGCCTCCCCGAGTTACTATTGAATACAAGATATTATTAAGAATATAGATTACTCTGCCGTGTATTGGCCGAGATCTATTAGACTCCGACTAGGTATAGCTACTAATATTATTACTTTTTCTACTATTATGCCCCGTTACCGAGACTCAGGCTATTCTAGACTATCGCATAGTTAATTAATACTCTTAGGACTAATTAGAAGTCGAGGCAAAGTTATAAAGCGATGCTATTAGAGAGATAAGGTAGGGAAAATAAAGTAAATAAAATAGAGGTGAGGAAAATAGAAGTGAGGAAAAAGGTGAGGAGAAAAGCACTTAGAGATCGCAGCTTCCTATTAGTTACTAGCACCCACCGGCTATACTATAGGCCTCTACTACCTAAACTCTTGCGCTTAGAGAGTATTTGTTATATCGAATATATTACTTCTATATCCCTTCTATCTTTAGTTAGGCACTAAGGGGTAGCTAATTATCGCTAGCTATAATATTTTTAATACCTTTCTAAGTCGATAGACGCGCTAATATTACTTAAGCAATCCCGGCCTAACTTATGCTCGACCCTATAGTTCCGAGAACCACGAGTCTAACCTCGTCCTTAATCTCGAGATATCTAACCTTATTAACTCTAAGAAGGGCAGTGCGCTTCTTTAAGGCAGGCATAAGTATGGCTTCTTATACCTCGACGAAGAAGACCTAGGTAGTTTTTCTTAAGTAATCGCCTTCGCACTATCCTCGCCCTATAGCTACTTATCTTACTATTAGAGCTACTCCTTATGCCGAGGGCTTATATCGTGCTTAGGCTACCTATCTATACGAAAGACGACGTGCGGGTAGTATCTTATAGTATAATATATAAGGCTTATTTAATATATACTCTAGAGACGCTAGTAAATAGTGCCCTAAAAGCTTCTGCGAGAGGTCTATCTAGTTTCCCTTAAGGCTTAGAGATCGACTATTTCTAGTTACCTATAGCAGTAATATAGTAATACTATCTAACCCACGATCCTCATCGGCGTCTATCTAATAAAGCTTAATCGGCTCGAGCATAGTTAAAGATCTCTTTTCTAGATTTCTCTTAGTTCTTAGAAAGCCGATCTTAAGCTAGGGCTTAGAAAAAGAAGGGTTAGGGTTAGGGAACTAGAACTAGATTATTTAAAACTACCTAGCCACTCTTATAAGTCTCTATATTAAAGTCTGAATTAGGGTCTAGACCTATTCCCTTATAAAGTGTTTTATATAACTCTGATGCTTAAATTATAGAAAAAACTAGTATTCTTTATTATCGTGGTAATACCTTGCTTTTAAGAGAGTAACGAGTATTTTATATAGAGGATTACTAACTATAAGTCAATACTAGCTTCTATCCCCGTGATCGTTACTAGATAACTAATAGAGACCCTATCTTTCACGGCGTATATATTTCTCTTCTATATAATTCTTAGCGTATATCTCGTCGAGGAACTCGGCTAACTAGACGGCCCTCGGCTACTGCGTAGAGTTTGACTTTTATATCTAAGCTCCTATATACTTAACCTTTGATTAGAGGACGCGCTATAAGGATTCGTTATCGGTCTCGGTGACGGACTAAGGGATCGGCAAGGGTCTGAAATGGTCTAGGGTAGGTATCTCTTATAGAGGCGGATTGAGTTAGATACCGAAGACTATATATTAATAAGGTTAAGGATAGGAGGAAGAAGCAGAAGCAGGCATATAGGTCAGGGTCGAAAGGGCCGTGGGTACCCTTTTGCTAGTTCTAGGGGTTTAGCTAGGGCGGCATAATATAATAACTTAAGTTTCTTAATCTATAGTAGAAATCAATACTATGCACTCCTTAATAGACCTATTTAGACTAGCTTACAATTATCCTTATATTAACTACTATATCTATTATAGCTAGATATAATATATAGGTAGAAAGTAGTAGTAGCTCGCTATTATAAAGCTAGAAGTAGATAACTTATCTTTGAGGAGCTATACGAGCCTTAAAGATAGCTTTTCTTATTTACACGAGCTCGATCGACTAGTAGTAGATTAGAAAACTGCTAGAGCTGGAGGCATTAGGTACGCCAGACTATCTCAAGAAGGTTTCGAGATATCATGCCGCCGACCAAGGGTAGGTATACGAAAGAGAGAGAAAAAGTGAGGAGAAATAGAAGTGAGAAATTAGTAAGGAAAATAGAGCGAGAGAGGTAAAGTGAGGAAAAATAAAGGTAAGTAATAGAATACTACTAAGAGCCTAGATAATAGAGGCGGAGAGGGTAAGTATGCTACTCTAATAGATAGAACTAAGGAAAAGTAAAGGTAAGGAAAGGTTAAGGCGAGGAAAAATAAAGTAAGGAAGAATAAAGTAAGGAAAAATAAAGTAAGGAAAAACAAGATAAGGAAAAATTAATATAGGGGACGTAAGGAGAAGACTATCTTACTAGCTCCTAGTAATAAAAAAATTTACTTAATTAATTCTTACTTTTAGCTTTTCCTTACTTTTAATCTTTCCTTACTTTTAATCTTTCCTCACTTTTAATCTTTCCTCACTTTTGATTTTCCTCTATATAAACTACTCGTTACTCTCTTAAAGGCAGGGTGCTTCTATATAATAATCTATAATATCTCGATTCGCGCTTAGCTAATATAACTAATCTTAAAGTATAAAGAGTAGCTAATTAGAGTTATAGATAGGTCTTATTTCTTATTAGTATTTTAAGCTAAGGTTATTAAGTTACTATTAGCGTTATTACTTACTCTCTAACTTTAATATCTTCCTAGCACCGCGAAGGGGGTTTTTATATTAAAGCTTATATCTAAAGAGAAGGTTAATATTATAAGCCACGCGAGGGGTAAAATAATAGCGATAGCTCTAAACCCGAGGATTAGTGCGTAATAATAAATAATAAGAAATTATGCTTTATCTTAAGTCAGAATTACTATAGAAACGAATAACCGCTCTAAACCTTAGTGCTTTATACTAGATAGAGAGTTAAGTTCACTGCTTCTTCATAATATATAGGTCCGTATCTATAATAGCTACGATAATCTTCGTCTTTAATACGAGTTATAACTTAGGTATATTAGATCTAGGCGTGAGAACTCGACTCGAAGCTAATAGCGGCCTTTAGAATATTATTATATATAAGCCTAATAAATAGCATAATAATTAACTAATATAATACGAGACTTAGGTAAATATAAGTAATACTATATAAGGAATTATTATAAAGAACTCTAAGGTGAGAAATTTAAGTAAATAAGATATAAGAAATCTTAAGTAAAAAAATTTAATAAAGAATTTAAGAGTAGGGACTTATAAGTAACGAATTTAAGTAAGGGATTAAAAGGAGGAATTTAAATAAGGTAAAAGTAAAATTTTAAGTGAGGCAAAAGGTGAGGTATATTTAAGTGAGGAATTTCAAAGTGAGAAATTTCAAAGTGAGAAATTTCAAAGTGAGGAATTTCAAAGAAAATTTAAGTAAGAAATTTTAAGCGCTTAGTCTATATCCTATAGTCGCTCTTTACTTCTTAAGGGACTAAATAAAATACTTAAGGGGAGATAATAGGGCTAATACTTTAATAAAAAGGACTATCTAGAGTACAAAAGGCGCTTCTCTCTTTATAAACGCCTCTAAAATACTATATAAAAATACTAAGCTTATTGTTACTCTCTAGCGCTAGTAGGCTTAGTAATGCTATATTACTAACTTACTAAGAACTTTATCTACCTAACTATCTCTATTATAAATATACCTAAGAGTCTCTTATTAAGACTAAAAGTAATAAGGTTTAATAAAGTATAATAATAATAATAGTATTTAAATTATACCTTATAAGCTCTTATACTACTTACTCTAGTTTAAAACTCTATTATAATAAATACTTTTATACTATTAGTAAAATTAAAAGAATAATACGCCGTGCCTCTCTAGAGCTAGTAATACTACTATAAAATATTATCTTTACTTAACTCTTAATAACTCTTATTAATACTTAGTAACTAGGTTCGGAGATAGTAAGAACGCGCTAGAAAGGTAATAAATAGTCTATATCTAAGCTTCTAACTATAATATAAACTACTAGCTTATATAAGGTATAAATAGTAATACCTTTTAGTATAATTAATAGTAAATAAGAAGCTAACTATAGCCGAGCCCTTAGTAGTATTATTAACTTACTAGACTCCTCTTAAATTCCTTACTTATTCCTTACTTTAAAACCTCCTAGCTTTCTATTACTCCTTTTCTTACTTATTCCTTATATATAAATTTCTTAACCTATAAATTCCTAACTTAAAAATTCCTCACCTATGTTCCTTACTATTTTCCTTATTTCTTTCCTTACTTATATCTCTAAGGCTTCCGCGACTATAAGGCAGTAGATACCTTATACTCCTAAGTGCGTGATATATACTTATAGCTAATAAGTCTCGAGATAGCTATATATATTATAAAAAAGTAAGTTAAAGCCGAGTACCTATTTTATAGAACGGTTATAAAATTCTACTAGCTAGTAGATAATACTAGATAGGCTTAATAGTAATCTTAGTCTCTTTAATATCTCTTAAAGTATTAGAGATGTCTTATTAGTCGATAAGGAGGGTGCTAGCCTCGAAAGAGTTAATAAATATACGGTGAGCCTTATCCTAGGCGAGCTCCTTAGTCTTAGTAATCATAGGGCGGGTATTAACTCTGCCTCCCCTAGCCTCTTAAAGGTAGTAATAACCTACTAGGTACTATTAGCAGCTCGATTAGGAGTAGTAGCTTAAGTACTACTAGGCTAAGTTAAAGAGGCTACTGCGTAGGTATATAATCATAGCGAGCTAGTCGACTTCTAGCGGTAATAGTAACGCTCTTAAGGATCTTAGCGACCTTTAAGATAAGCTCCTGTAAGAGATACCGGTATCTTAATTCGGACGGTTCCGGTACCTCTGAGATATATAGGTAGCACTATTAGCGATAACCGTCTTAAGGGCCTGAGATAATTAAGTTAGCCTTTAATAAGGCGGGTAAAAGGGTACTAGTAAAATAGTATGCGATATAGCTTAATAGACCTCTAATTCGGCTCTAAAATATTAAGCTTATTTATAACGGTTGGTTTCTAACTATAGATAAACTAAGCCGTGCTAGGTTTATTATTAGTAGATTACATAAGGCGTATTACTA
>JADBHU010000903.1:0-11349 GCA_017140155.1 Fusarium devonianum
GACGGGGACGGGGGCGTTGTCGGGGGATCCCCAGCCGGCGCTGACTTCGCGGGCTCGTTGCTCCTCCCGCTCGGACCTCAGCCGGTCTCTTGCTTCGATCCACCTGCTGCTTGCCTCCCATGACCAGCCATCTCCTGTGGTGTTGCAGACGGGGAGGAACCATAGCGCCGGGGTCGGACCAAAGAGGTGGGTGAGGTTGCGTTTCCAGCCGAGGTCGAACACGTTGGGGAGTTTCTCCGAGTCTTGTTCGTCGAGATATTCCTCGTAGCGCCTTCTCCGCTGCTCCTCCTCCCTCTGGGCATATGACATGTGCGTCGGATGCGAGCCATCGCTAGGATATGTTCGAGGCAGCTCTGTTGTACGGCGCTCCTCGCCCTCTTCGGGGCGCGTGATGCCCGGTAGGGCATTGGTGTGGAAGTCCACAAACTGCTGAGCAGCCTGCGGCACGCGATTGGCAGGGTTGTGAGCAGAATTGTAACCCTTGCGCAACGGTGAAAGGTACCGAGTCTTCTCAAGGCACTCAATCGTAGTCTGGCCGCGGCTGGCCAGAAGAATATGCCACGAAGTAAAAGCGCCGACCACAATGCCAATGATTCCGCTTACAACGCTCAGCATGATGAAGTTGACGGGCATAAAAGTGTCGATGTACTCCTGGTCATCGAGAGCCTCGTACCACACCCAGCTTCCGCTGACGGCAAAGGACCAGAAGCAGAAGATACTTGTATATATCAGGAAGAGCAGGAAGGCCTTGTGATTGCGCAGGCCGATGCAGGTCGCTAGCCACGGGCAGTGGTGATCCATCTTGAGGATACATCGTCGGCAGGTCGAGCAGTGGTGGGCGCGGTCGGGTTTGCGAGCCTGGCACTTCTTGCAGAAGCGAAACTCGCCGTTGCTCTTGACGGTGAAGGACGTAGCCTGCGGCGTGCTCTGCGTGGGGAGGAGTCCGTAGCCCATATCGTTCGTCGTCGAGCCCGGTGCTGTGAAGACGGCGGTGGTATAGCACCAGTTGAGCAGCAGGTAGAGCGCAACGCCCACTACCGAGGTTCCGGTGCCTGCGAGCAGTTTCTTGTTAGTTCCAATTCATAGGTTGTCCCGTCTGTTCTCTCAAGAAAGTGCTGTCTGCGGCATTCGCATGCATGATCATGGTTTCACGACGTACCAATCCAATAGCTTTTCCTACTGGCAAAGCCAATGTTCACCACCACCCACACGGCCCATGATGTCAAGCCGTAGACAAAAACCAATGGTATATAAGTTGCAAATGTGCAGCATGCGCGCTCCAACTTGCGCGCCCATCGACGAGCCATCGCCGCTGCTTGTTCGTCGGTTCAACGAACCCTTCAGCGCACCGCAGTTTACCCACGGATAAGGATTCGCCTACGTTGATACGGGGCTATCAATTAACCAGCTGTCTTCGATGTATATTGTCGTCTTATCGTATCATTATACCGATCGAATGCGAGCAAGGAGGCTGCTGGTTCTCGGCGTTCAAGGATGAAGCTAGTGTGTCGAGGGGCTATATTCCAATGTCGAGGCGCAGGCCGAGAGTGCACAGCAATGACTGCAACGTACTCGGGCTGTCGATAAGATATGTCTTAGTTCGTCGCTAATGAGACGCCTCGTCGAAGAGGCCGGAATTGTCGAAGGTGGTCAGAGCTGATGCAGCAATAAAGCTGGCGAGGCCCCGGAAATTAGGGTCCTCGAGATGATCTCGAAACTAGAAGTGCTGAAAGTAGGCTTAGGTCATCAGGGGCTTCTGGAGACGGGGGTCCGGTATGGGTCTGCCCGTCCAAGCAGCTCGTTAACAGCGGACGACTCCGCCTCAGCAACGCGTGTATAACGCCGTGGACCTGAAAGTATCTATGGATTCTCATACCGAAAAGTCCCGAAAAAGTTGCAAGTTTTTGAATCTCAATTTATTTCGCTCATCATTCGTTGCGTCCTCATATAACTAGTTCAATCGGCCTTTTCTCAGTTCCTTTCCATCCGCTCCACATTCAACCACATCTCATCTCAGTCTATTCCAGTCTTCATATGCCTCGAGCACAGCCAAGAGCCATCTGAAAGCTCGCAAGGCTGAAGGATGCGAAAGCATTAGCCTTGGGCCATAAAACCACCCCGGAAGACCCTTCGGCATAGTCTCAGAAAAAAGGGCATCAAAACCCAAGAAGTCATAGTTGTTTTCTTGTGCATCTCCCAGAGCCCCCCCACTCGGCACCTATGCAGCTTCCGTTCACCACTCGATGGCCTTGGTCGCCCAAGGATCGCCTCCGCTCTCCTGTTCTTCGATGACATTGCCGCTCTGTCCACTACGGCGCCTAAAAGACTTGGACACCTCGTACTTGACAGTCCCATCGTCGTGACGCTCGAGTGAGACGTCCACCATACCTGCGGTCAACTGGTCGAGGTAGGCATCGTAACTATCAGTGTCACGAATTCGGCACCTGGAGCCATTTGACTCTGCGTGCTGCGTAATTGCAGGAAGCGAGTTGAATCTTCGGAGGCAGTAGGGGCACCGATACTTGTTGTCTGAGTGAGCAAGTGACTGGAGATGTGCCATGAGACCGCCTGGTTTCTTAAAAGTTTTGCTGATTACGGTTAGCAAATCTCATTGCTCAAGGAGCGAAAAGATAAAGCTTACGTGCAGCCCACTTCGGGGCAGTTGTACTTGTTCGAGTATGGGCAGAGGTATCGACGCACGTTGAAGTTTGGATGGTCTGGGTGGTGGGGATTAAGGCCTTCGTACATGCTTCTCTCGCTGGGCGCAGTCGCAACTTCCAGCTGCGCTTTTGTCGGCTGCTCAGCCAGAGGCGCATTTGGGAATAGCTTCTTCCCCTCTGGCCACTCCCATGGTGCCGTATCGCATTCCTTGTTGCTTGTGTTGCCTTGTGCAGGGAGCCCTGGGAATCCGCTGTTTTGAAACACAAACGAATCGGCATTGCTTTCCGAGCCCAAGGCAATGCTACCGTACTTAGCGGATGGCATGTACTCTGCGTAGTTGGACTTGACCGGCTCATGGGTCAGGGCTTTGAGCTGTTGCGAGAATTCCATCTTCTCCTCCCGCAGACACTCGATGGTCGGAGTACCCAGAATCGAGCACTCCTTCTCAATGTGGGCCATGAGGCCGCCGAGTCTGACGAAAGGGCCTCTGCCGCACCCTGGGCAGTCGAGTTTCTGCTCATGAGGGTGATACTTCTCATCGTTAGCTGGGGATCTCCAGTTGGAAGCTCTCTTGGACTGACCTGGTGGATGTGTCTAATTTCGGCTCCTTCAGTCTTGAAGTCCTCTCCACAAAACTTGCAGTGCACATGACTAGGCTTCCCGGCGCGTCGAGCGCTGCTCTTGTGCTGGCGAAAGGCCTCCCAGGTTGGGAAAAGAAGGTCACAGGGCTTGCAAAGCCACTGGCCGCTGGGCTGCATACCTGAAGGCATCGTGTCGACCTTGGGGATTTTGGGGAATTATCGGAAGAAGACGATTATGAGGATTTGAGGTAGTCAAGGAAGAGAGTGTCAACGCTTGAATAGGAGAAAGGGAAAAAGCAGGCGAGAGAAGGAGGAGCTTCAAACGTTGTTTGTAAACAAGACGCGCCACTTGGAACAATGAAGTCGTTTGACGAAAGAAGACGGAAGAGAAAAGTACGTGCGTTATGATGATGAAGGAGGAAAGAAAAAACGTGAAGACTCAGGGGAAAGCAACCGAGATTTTATAGGGGGACAGGCGGCTGTCCATCGTCTCCAGATGCCTTCAAGTTACTTTGCAATTGCCTAGGGTGACTCGATTTCATTGCAGGAGGCATATGCACGAGCAAAGTAAACACAGAGATGCCTGAGTCAGTAAAACACAGTCGATCCTATAGCGCGCATGTGAGAGTGTGCAGGTATCATAAATCTTGGATAGTTTGAGAATATCCTGATGTTATGCAACTTTGGAACTTGTCGGAAGTAGGACGTCCTGGCCTACAGCCTTACACCCTGCTGCCCATGGACAGTGTTACCATCAGCATCGACGCTTTAGTTACCTCGGCCATTTACATCTTCCTCATCATCCTCCCCAGATTCGTCATCATCGTCGCCTCCACTCCCTGAATCCTCGTTCCCGGAACCCATCTCCTCAATGAGTCGAGCCTCTTCATTCAGCGAATCGGCGACTGAAGACGGCTCTGCCGTTCGCTTTGCACCAGCATTAGGATCCCGGACTCGAACGCTGTAGCCTTTGTGCTTGTTCTTCTTGGTCGGTTGACGGCCTCGTAGTTGCGTGAGCTCCTCGTCAGTCAGGCGAAGGTTCGGCAGCGGCAGGTGGAACGTCGCCTGGTTCGATCGCACAGGTGTCTGGTCTCCTGTTTGCAATGTGATTGCAAAATCTTCCCTGATGAGATGTCGATCGAACTGGATCGCAACGAGCTTGGTCTTCATTATGGCCTTGACCTTGGCCCAGAGGCCGCCGTGATACCATCCGCTGCTGGGGTCCCACTCGGGGCGTACAGCAGCATTGTCCAAAAGTTCTTTGAGTAGGGGGTCGGTGATATCGCAAACCTGCCAGACCTTGCCATCCGTGTGGAACGTCTCTCCATCAAATACGTGGCTTTCGGAAAGCTCCTCGAGGAATTCCTTCAGGGGGCCCATCTGGACTTTTCGTAATGACTTCCATGTCTGGCCGCTCTGGGCACGCTTTTGCTTAGGAAGCTTGAACATGAGCGTCTGGTAAACCCGATATTTGGGATCTGTTCTTGGATCGACGCCGTAGGGAACAACTCCGTCTCTCCAAGGCCCTCCCTTGAACTGGTAGGCAGCATAGTTGAGATACTTTTTTAGTTCGTTCCAATTCTTGAGCTTGCCACCCAAGTGGTTGAGCAGAGACCGCCGCGTCCATACTGGCCGCACCTCAAATGCAGCCTCTAGCTCAGCCATGATCTCAACCATCCGCGGATCCGTCATGTCGGGTTCCAGTTGAGGGCCAGCTGGTGCAGGGTCCTCGGCACCGATAAAGTATCCAACTTGCTTGACCGCGGTGGTGTTGACCGTTCCGCCATCTTCGGTGGCTCGCACATAAGGATTTTGAGAGTACTGGTAGTTGAAGGGGAGGCTCATGTGCGTGAACATGGGAGGAGGGAGGATGTCCACGTCCGGGCCCTTATCGGTGCCTGGCGTGAATTTGAATGCTTTAATGTTGTCGACTGTTGCTTTGTTAACGGAGTTTGGCCTCAAGAGCACGGAAAGGGCCTTAGGCTTACCATTTCCTGGTAAGACCTGATCCACATATCGTGCAGCAAACGAAGATTTGGACATGTCCCAGTAAAAGTCTGCAAGACCACGAAAACGGTGTGTGTTCTTTATCACGCCAACAGCCTCAACTTGATACTTGTCGACATTGTCCGCCAACTTCCGCCGCAGCACTTTTGGGTCATCGAGCCGAGCGTAAGAGGAGACCTCGTCCACTGTGATCGGTTGGGCCTCGGCGTCTGTCAGCTCAACATTACCGTCCCAAGGACCATTCGTGCCTCTTTTGCGCTTTCTGCCAGTCCTTTTTGGAACCGTAACTTTGAGAACCACATTGTGGCTCCGGGCATTATGGGACATGATGGGTTTGCAGTAAGGACTCTCTGGTGTCAAGTACAGGGGAATGGAGTTTCTGCTTGTATCCATGACCTTGAAAATAATTTAGCCTAGGGATCCGCAGGCTACGGTGAAATGTAACTTACATGTTGAAGATTAGGTACTCGACCGAAGGCTTTGACAGCACGGTCGACGTTTTCCACAACAGCAGGGATCTCTACAGCGCCTAGCACGCGAGCAGGAACTGGATATCTGGGAGCAGAGTCTGAGGGATCAGAACGTGCGGGCTTGTCAGCACCAACACCTTCACGTTGCTGCAGATTGTCAGGGCTTTCGTAGCCACTCTCGTCGGACGAATGCTCCATTGCAAAATTGGCCTGTTGCGATGGTGTTTAGAAAGAGTAAAAGGACAGCGTTATTGCATCGGCGTTGACTTCTGAGCCATTACTTGTTCTTGTGGCCTGCTCTGATGAATTCGAGCAGCATGGCCTGTATTCGTTCATGGGTTGAGGGTTTGGTGAAAAATATCTGGCGGGCACTTTCCAGAGCTCAAAAGTCACCAGGAGCTAGCCTAATATGGACATATCAAAGATGCCCAGCAAACGGGTTTGATAGCGAAGCAAGGAATGACTACATACCTTGTGATTGAAATATCTGTTGCTTATTATAGATCTCAAGATGTCGACGTAAGTATTTCTCGTTGGTTGTTTTCCGTTATGGATCCATAATGATGGTAACTTGACGCATGCCAGTACGCACTGTATTATACTGTTCAAGACAGCCCTGGAGTTGTTCTTGGCACCGCTAAGCCGTGGCTGGAGCTGGTTAGGCTGTGGCTGCAGTGATTTGCAAGGTCCGTGCGCCAATCCAATCTTGCTCGTGGTCCTTACCTTCCAAGTTGCTCTGACTGTGTGTATCACTTGTCAGGCTTCATATCCACACAAGCCAGTCAATCATGCGCGAGCTGAAGCATTAACATCACAAAGGATCGAATTGGTGATTCTACATAGGAAAGGTATCCTAGGCGTTTACCTTGCTCATCACATGAGTTAATACCAAGAACAAACATGATGGGTAACCCACCGCCATAGCAAGGAACCAGACTCCTTGGACATACGCCTGGTGACAATAGCAATAAGCTGACTCCCCATGACGCTCTCTATTTCGACCAACATTTCCATGTAAATTCCATGCTCGAAAATCTCATGCTATGCATATCCTGTCTAGGCACTGTCATAGAATGCCATTGCTGTAGCCCATCTAACCTTATGAACGCCCGAATTCAACGAGATCAGATGGCCCAGCGGCTCATGGCTCGTCATTTCAGCGGCACAGAGCACAGCCTCAGCTGCGTTGAGGGGTCCACGGGTTCTTTCAGGATGAAAAACATCCGCTAATGGCCCCTATGCAGTAGACACCCGCCTGATTTCGCCGCCCGTCCCTAGCGACCATCCCGTCCTGGACGGGTGAGCCCAGGCTCAGCCAGTGACAGAGGGCCCAGAGGAGCTCTGTTAGGTGAAACAGGGCAAGCCCACCCTCTTCACTAACATCTGGTGATGCGCTCTGCGCTCCTTACCAGCCCAGGCCACACCTCCCTCTCCAATTATCGGGCGCGTCCTCCCCAAAGCTTCTCTCCCCCGCAGACGAACAACCTCTCTCTCTCCGTCAGGCGCCCAACGACGACAACGAACGAGTTTCCAATCCAGCAACGACGACAACGAGGCTCGATTACGCGACCACGCCGCGTCGCCCCCCTCCACTCATTCTTTATCTATCCTTCTACCTCTCGTCCTCTCTTGTTCTCTACTACTAGCAGTTAACCCGCCCCCTCCTCTCTTCTACCCTGAGACAAGCAGCACCATAAGCAGCGTTCCGCCCTCCCGCGCAAGTGCCAGCGCCTCAGCGCCAGCGCCCAGGAGCCCGCACCGCCGCCCAAAGGCGTCTCCCAACAACAATACCCCGAGCCCTGGCTGGTTCAGTGCTTCCTCGTCCTCTGCCTGCGTGGAAGAAGAAGACGTCGCAACACCATCGGCCGTGACGCCATCTCACACCAGCTCGTCTACGTAGGCTAGCTCCTCAACCCCAGTTCTCGCACTGGAAGCATCCGTCCTGTCCCTGATCCGACACCTGGAAGCGCCTCCACCACCCTTTCGCCAGGCTGGCCCCTCCTCTTATCACCGTGATATCGCGAGTTCACGTCGATTTATCGCCGCCCTACATCGCCAAGAAGCCGTGGATCCCCGAATCTTTCGACGCCTAGCTTGCCGTCATTCCTTCGACGTGCCTTTCCCCCTGACGTCGTTGCCCCGGTGCCCCACTGCCCTAAGTCGAGTCGAGCAGCGGGTGTCTTCAACAGCCCAACCGCCCCTCCACCACAAGACACGCTGTTGTCCGACAAGATGAAGCGCTTCAGCCAGAGAGTTGTAGGTCCATTCCCAGTGTCTTTCTGCACAGGTTGTTCATGCTGACACTGTGCTCTCACCTTAGCTCTCGCGTGGGAAAGATTCAAGTAAGTCTTCTAAGAAGAACAAGGATACCAAGGATGGTACTGCGTCTCCTTCATCACGGGACTCCAATCAGTCTCCCGTCCTCACGCCCTCATCCTCCACGTCGACCCTGAACGATTCTCGAAACAAGCCGCTGCCTCAAAACAATGCTGGTCATGGAAGCGATCAAGGGAGCGCCTCACAGCCCTCCAACCTCTCCAATGTGACCCAAGCTGGCAGCTCCCCTGATCGCTTTCCGTGTGATGCCCCGAGTCCCAATGGCGGCAATGCTAACTCCAGGCTGCCTCCCACTGTCATCATCAGCCCAACGCCCGGTGTATGTTCTGTTCCCAATCTTGCCCGTACTGATCGCGCAACTTTCGGCTGACTATTCTCACGCAGCATGTTCCTCCCCCAGGAGCCGCCGAGACGATGCCCCATGACCTGGCTCCCCCTAAAGCCGGCCAGAAGTCACTCCTACTCCATCGAGGGATAGATAACCGAGATGCGATTCCCGAGGGACTTCGGACTCCGAAAAGGCAGCATTCGTCGCGATTCGACATTTCCGCACACCGCGAGCTCGAGAAACTGCCCGGTTTCCACGAGGTCCCGCCAAATCGACGACAGGAGCTTTTCATGCAAAAGATCGACCAGTGCAATGTCATTTTTGACTTCAACGATGCGAGCGGAGACATGAAGTCCAAGGAGATCAAGAGGCTTGCCCTGCACGAGCTGCTCGACTATGTCGCTAACAACCGACAAGTCATCACCGAGCCCATGTATCCCAAGGTCGTCGACATGTTCTCAAAGAATTTGTTCCGCCCAATTCCACCCCCCATGAACCCTCAGGGCGAGGCTTTCGATCCGGAGGAGGACGAGCCCGTTCTTGAGGTTGCCTGGCCACATATCCAGGTTGTTTATGAGTTTTTCCTGCGCTTCATCGAGAGTCAGGACTTCAACACCAACATCGCCAAGGCGTACATCGACCACAGCTTTGTCCTGCAACTTCTGGAGCTCTTTGACTCCGAAGATCCTCGCGAGCGGGACTTCTTGAAGACAACTCTTCATCGTATCTATGGCAAATTCCTCAACCTACGCTCCTTTATCCGACGATCCATCAACAACGTCTTCTTCCAATTTACTTACGAAACCGAGCGATTCAATGGCATTGCTGAGCTGCTTGAGATCCTTGGTTCTATCATCAACGGATTTGCTCTGCCTCTCAAGGAGGAACACAAGATCTTCCTGACCCGAGTGTTGCTGCCTCTGCACAAGCCCAAGAGCCTTAGCATGTATCACCCGCAGCTTGCCTATTGCATCGTCCAGTTCCTGGAGAAGGATGCATCCCTTACGGAAGATGTATGTTTAGGTTCCAGCCTTTGATATCTCAGATGCTAACTAGCCACAGGTTGTCCTTGGATTACTGCGCTACTGGCCCAAGGTCAATAGCACCAAGGAAGTCATGTTTCTCAACGAGGTCGAAGACATCTTCGAAGTCATGGACCCCGCCGAATTCGCCAAGGTCCAGGAACCTCTCTTTCACCAGCTGGCCAAGTCTGTCGCCAGCCCGCATTTCCAGGTCGCCGAGCGTGCCCTGTACTTCTGGAACAATGAATATTTCTGCAACCTCGTTAGTGACAATGTGGAAATCATTCTTCCTATTATGTTTGCGCCCCTATACGAAAATTCGAAGGGACACTGGAACAGGTATGTTGTCAAATTGGCCCGGTTGATGAAAGCAAAAACTCTAATCAGATGACAGGACTATCCATGGCATGGTATACAACGCTATGAAGCTCTTTATGGAGATTAACCCTCAGCTGTTTGACGACTGCTCGCACGAATACACTGAGCAGCAGAACAGTGCAGCAGCCCGCGAAGCACTCCGAGAGCGCAAATGGGCCGCTTTGAGCGAGAAGGCGAACCAGCAGAGGGAAACGAATGGACACGCCGAAGCACCGCTAGCACGAAACCAAGTCACTCCCATGTCACGCGTCGATGAAATTGACCCCGTCACCGAGGACAACCAGAAGCGCCTCGACTCGCTTAACTTGCAGGATGGTGCTACGAGTGGCCACTGACCCGGCCTTGACGAGCGCCGGAGCTCTGTGGGGTCTATCTGAATTCGATGATCGAAATGGTCCCCATCTGTTCAAGTTTCGAGCCCGAACGGAAGACTACAGACAGTCCTGTTTGAATGAAGCATGTGGAGGATAATATGACAGGCTTGGACGAGGGTCCTTGCTGCATAGCCGGGTTTGTGCAGCGGCGGTGATCGCAACGAGGGTCTCAGGGTTTTCGCGGATCAAAAATGGGCTTAAGAACATACGTACTCGGCATTCAGTCGCTTTTCACGGTTTGGCATTAGTTGAGACGGCCACCATCGCTTTTACACCAGCGGGTCATTTGACCTTTTCAACCCTTTTCCATTCTTTGGTTTCCGCGGCCTCAGCTAGACCATTGCAGGCTGTCCTTGGAAGAAAAAAATGTGTGCGGTCTATACTACAAATGCCACCGGGTTCTCCTCGTTTACCTCTGCCATAAGCTGAAGAAAAGGCCTCTTAGTTGCTACTGGACCAGGCCAAGAAACGCAATGGTGGAGATTGAACACATAAAAAAGGTCGTCTAAGATTCTCGTGTAATTCTTTTTGAGCAATTCTTCTCCTCTGGCTTTCGCCCTTGACTTTTTGGTGCTTTGCTTTATCGTCTATCATATATTCTTCACGTATGCTTCACTCAGTCTCTGCCTCCTGAGTAGTTCGAGACATTAGGTATCAGGGAGAGGACTTCCCATTTGCGAAGGCCTCTGTCTGAACCACTGCATATGCGTTCCTTATGTATCGAGGAGCCTAGGGTGAGCCAAGGGCCTGAGGGCGTCGATGGTTTTACGTAGACATTGAATGAAAAGTCATTGCTGGATGAGATTGAACACGTATAGGATATGTGACTCGCCCTTTCAATTTGTGTCCTGAATCCTTCTGAGTCTTATCCCGACTACAAGGCCTTATGGCACAAAGTAAGCCTAAAGTACATATTGATACAACTGATTATCTAGGATGTCTTCCTCTTCGCAAAAGTCTACCACCCGCGTCCTCTATCATAACCCCCCCTTCCTCTACCGCGATACCCTCCGTTACCTCTGCCACCTCCCTGGTACCCATTCTGCGGAGGCATTGGAGCACCCCACCCACCCATCATGTGAGACATCATGGCAGGATTGGGGAACCAGCCCTGGGGACCGCCCGTCATGTGTGGGGGCGGTGGAGGAGGCGGCCACGGGCCTTGATAACCAGCTGGAGGAGGCGGTGGAA
>JADBHU010000904.1:0-11311 GCA_017140155.1 Fusarium devonianum
CTCTTGGTTGGCTCCATCATTTTTGATTCAATCTTTACTTTGCAGTGTCTGCAGGCGGGAGCTAGTTCTTAGCGATGGCTGGTGATGTAGAGGAAGGGGGGGATGATTCCCTTGACCGACAACGGGGGGGTTCCTGGCTGCGCTCTGTGGCCTTTTCCGACAGGAGACGGCCGTGATCAGTTCATTTTTCACACCGTGCAACCCCGCTTGCAATCTGTGAAATGTTTGTAATTGGCTGAGGTCATGTTCTCAAAGCAACCTTAAAGAGGGGCTTCTTCTGATGGGAGCTTTAGCACAGGCCAGTACAGTGTATGGGACGGGACGTTGGCCGGGAATGGCCCAGTGTGGCAAGTCCAGGCTAGAGTGCTAGACCTAGAGCATGAATTACACTTTGGCTGTGAGCAGGTGAGGATAGTTATTTAATAATGCATTTCAAGCGGTCAAGGCAACTGATCTGGTTTCTTCTCTTCCGTTTACTAGCATCGCGCGGAGAATTGAGCTACTGTCACGCATTGAAACAGGAAATGGGATGGAAGTTGAGTAATCTTGAAGATTATCAAAGTGTGGTGCCCAGCAGAAACAAACACAACCGCCCGATAATTGGCTTCAGTTTTCATGCATCGCAGGGTAATTTTCGTTGATGTTACTAAACAGGGTCACTCTTTTCTGTTCTATTTGCCGCCATGTCATCTTATCACGTCCTGCAAATGACGACCGATCATTGCTCACGTCCGCCAGGTGTTGGGTTTAGGGTAGTTATTCGGCCGAGCGACTAGACCAGCATTCACCACGAGGGTACAAGTTCGCTTGATTGCTTTGCAATAACATGAATTGAGTATGTTAATCGCCTTGTCGAGGTAGTTTGGATACATCTAGCTGTTGTTGATTGAGTGGGACGCGTTGCGTACCGAGAATGGCAAGGGAATCTAGCCGCCCTTTATGTGGTCGAGCCTCACATCAATTGAACATTTCCCAGAAGGGACCATATCAAACACAATTCCTCGTCCAATCCGGGCCCTAATTCACCCCGGACTGGGCTGCCGCACATTGAAACAGTGTTGGCTGCTCAGAGGGTGTCCTTCTTTTAACCCTAGCGTAAGTACCATGGCCCATGATTGAGTTTGCCGTTATTATTGCCGACCATTTGTGGACCCGGAAGCAAATGATGCACTACAGGCTCCAGCCTCACACTCACAACTGCGGGTGTCTTATCGATAGGGAGAATGGAACCAGTTCTGGCGAAAGCGATTGACATCCGGGGTTTAAACCCGAAATCTGCGGGTGCGGGGTCCCCTCGAAGTACAGACAGAGGATCTCGCAATTACCGTCCCAGGCGGTGGCGGCAGTTGTAATCGGTTAACGCATCTTGGAGCCGAGCCAGCCCGCCCCAGAAGTTGACAAAGGGAGATGCCCTCATTGGCTGGAGCTGCCACTTGCTTTGCCAGTTGCCTACTACGTACTCCGTACAGCAAAAGGGACCGCGTTTAACCAGTTAGCAGGCGCCGCCCGTTGCCGTTGCTAGCACCCATCCATCGTCTCTGCAGCGCAGTGCCCCCCCCCCGCATCCCAACTTGGCCTATCCGTACTTCTTCCTCCAAAGCGGGGGAAATACTCTTATCCGCGCCCTTTTTGCTTTGCGCCTACGGCTCTTTGTTTCTCCAATGAATGGCTTATGATGAAGAAAGGTTCATGTCTCACCCCCGCTCATGACTGCCGACCTTTGTTGCCGCCACCGATTGCTTCGTTGCCTCGTGTGATTGATTGATTGGATTCGTGCCCACATTATGTACGGCCCTTTATGCCTTCCCCAGCTCGAGGTCGGGTCGCTTTGCGATTCATACTTAACCCGCAAGCTTCCCCTCTCCTCTCCTCTCCTCTCCCCAGCCCATTCTGGAAAGCACAAACATACTCGCGCCAAAGACTCTCCTCTCCTTCGCCCTCACACGATTGAACAGAACAAAGCTCCACCAGAAATAACCGCCTTTCCTCCATCTGCTTCATCATGGCTACCAACGGCGCAAACGGTGTCAACGGCGCCAACGCCACTCACAAGGACAACACCAGCAAGTTCGACCCCAACTTCACACAACATGTCATCGACCTCATGAGCCCCGACACGAAGCCCCGCCACCGCGAGATCCTGTCTTCTCTCATCAAGCACATGCACGACTTTTGCCGCGAGGTCGAGCTCAAGCAGGACGAGTGGATCGTCGGCGTCAACTACATCAACTCGCTCGGCCAGGCCTACAAGAAGAACCGCAACGAGACATGGCGCCTGTGCGATATCCTGGGCGTTGAGTCGTAAGTACAAGCCTCTCCCAACAACTGCAGCGCACCAATGCCACAGACAGCTGACACCAGCTTTTCCAGCCTCGTCGACGAAATCAACCACAAGATCGTCACCGACGACGGCCGCGCCCCCACATCCTCCTCCATCCTCGGCCCCTTCTGGTCCCCCGAGACGCCCTTCCGCGACCTCGGCGCCAGCGTCGTCCAGGACATGCCCAAGGACGGCCAGCTCACGCACTTCCACGGCGTCATCCGCGACGTCGACTCGGGCGCCGGCATCCCCAACGCCGTCTTCGACATGTGGCAGGCCAGCACCAACGGCAAGTACGACGTCTTTGACCCGGAGAACCAGACCCGCCACAACCTGCGCGGCAAGTTCCGCACCGACAAGGACGGCGCCTTCAACTTCTACTGCCTCAAGCCCACCGAGTACGCCATCGACACCTCGGGCCCCTCGGCCGAGGTGCTCCGTCTCATGGGCCGCCACCCGTACCGCCCCGCCCACATCCACATGATGGTCACCCACGACGACTACGTCGGCGTCACGGCCCAGCTGTACCCCAGCGACGACCCGTACCTCGAGACGGACACCGCCTGTGCTGTCAAGGACGATCTGCTGCTGTACTTTAAGCCTGTCGAGAATGAGCCCAACGGCGCCGTGCTGGATGTCGAGTACAATGTGCAGCTCATCTCAAAGAAGTACAAGCCCGACTCCAAAATGTTTATGACAAATGCGAACCAGGACAAGTTTTGATTTGGTGCGCGACGGCGAAAAGTGAATCAGAGTTGTATTTAAATTGTACATAGCGTACTGAGTCCGTGAAAGCGACGGTCAGAGTGAGCTTGGAATTGATTTTCTTCACCTTCATTGAGAGGCTCGTAAAGTGACAGTTGAAACTGGTTCTTGTCAATGGAGGAGATTGTCCCCGTGCTAAGACTTACTAAAGAGTTATTTATTAATAATTCGACAGGAGATAACAAACTAGGACTGGCTCTGCCGTGATAAGCGGACTGAATGCGGCGCAGGATGCTGAGCCTCCTCAGCTTGTGAATGGGTGGGGACAAGTGCAGGCACCTCCAAGAGCAGGACGTGTCAGCAGCCGATGACGGGGAAAATGATCTACCGCCCTTGCTTACCAACGTAGGACCTCTTGAGACTGCCTTTATCTTTATTTATTCTTGGTACGCCTGCTACCAGCAGAAACCTCAATGGAGAGAATCAAAATGAAGTCGGACGACTCCACGTTCCCCCTCTTTTCAAACTTGCCTCTGGAGTTGCGCAACCAGATATGGCACCAAGCTCTGCCCGACAAAGACCCCCCAGCTCTGTTCCCCTACAAACAAGGATGTTGGCGCCCCCGGTGGCTCACAGAGGACGACGAGGAATACGATGCGAGCTTCGACGACAACATCAACCTAGAGTTTCACCATGAATGGCTGCACCACGTCCCAGTCAACCTGCCAATGGTCTACGTCAACCGCGAGGCCCGCCAAGTTGCCTTGGCATGGATCCGCGAGCAGGGCATCGACGTCGAGTTCTGCAAGGACAAGCAATGCGATGCTTTGGTGCGCTCGTTTGACACACAGCGGGACACACTCTATGTCGAGTATGATCAAGTAGACGACTTTCACGCCGAGCCTGCAGATCGGTGCTTTGAGCCAGATCTTGTCGGGAGGATGATTAGCTCTGGTTCCGGTATCCGACGTTTCGCATGGCCTGAGAATCTGCTTGAGAATGATCCAAGTACGCTGCATGATGTGTTCGACCAATGGTGCAATATTTCAACCATGTTCATCGTCGCCGACCCGCAGCCGGACTGGGATGGGGAAGGCCGGCCGCGGTGGGAGCTTGAGAACGAACAGGGGAAGGCCTTATTCTGGGATCACGACCAAACATGTCTCACGAGAAGAGAGGGCGAAGTTGTAGGTAATGAAGCATTGCACAAGCGAACAGAAGAGGTTTGTAATGGTCTGAGCGAAAAGTTCAAGACGGTGCATTGTAGCTTTGAGATTCGGCCAGTTTCTGCTATGAGGCGGTACGTCAGCCAGCCTATGGGCAGTCACAACCAACCTAGTGGCTCTATTAAGCTGGATGAATGAGACTATGAGAGCAGACTAATTGCGCTAAGCCTGGGGACTTCTCCTTGGTGAGACTTGTGCCATTAGAACAGAGGGCGAGATCACGAATCGGTCACTGTTCTACTACTCTTGCATTTCACGGCAACGATGGAAACCAGACGAGGATATAAATATTGATATGCATCAATTCAGTCACATCTTGTGCAACTATCTAAATAATTGTGGTGCACCTTGTGCAAAGAATGAACGTAACGGGTTTCTCCCTCCTAGTGGTCTAGCCACATATTTCGAGGTTTCCTTCCCATCACCGAGGCCAGGTTGCCGGCAATATCCTGACCATCAAATGGACCAGCCGATCAAACCATCTTCAAGAGTAGCTCTGCCCGCTTAAGGAGCCTCAACAGCAGGACCAGGGATGGGGTAGCTGGTGAAGGACTCGTAGAGGTTGAAGAGGATGCCCGGGTCCTCGGGGGTGTAGAAGGTGGTGAAGTCACCTCCAGACAGGGCGCCGGAGCCGCTGCCAGTGACCTTGACGTTGATGCACTGGGGGTAGGCCTGCGCTCCGTTCTCCTGGCCAGCCGAGTGGAGGGCGATGATCTCGNNGTTGATGAGATCATCAGAGGCCCAGGTGCCCGGGTTGGAACCCTTGACGAGGCCAGCCTCGGCAATCTTGGTCCAGCGCAGGCCCTCCTTCTTGATGCTCGAGAACTCGCCAGACACAGGCGCGAGGTAGTCGACGACGGGGCCGTGGTGGGAGTCGGGCCAGGTGCTCCAGGTCAGGGTGAGGGTGCTGCCGGCAGCGACCGTGACGGCGTTGGAGACGGGCTTGGCCTCCTTGTGGCAGATGATGTCCGCGGTGGAGAAGGCATCGGGAGCGACGAAGCCGTTGTCCTGGTTCGCGGCGGCCCAGCCGACGGCGTCGGCGGGGGCGTTGCCGGGAATACCACCGGTGTATTCCTTACCCTCGGCGACGATGGAGGCGACGTGGCCATGGCCGAGGACGGAGGGGACAAGTGCAGCGAGCACACCGGCGAAGACGTGAGAGTGCATTGTGAAGTGGTTCGAAAGGCGAAGTCCGTTAAAGAATGGAAGTAAAGAGTGTGTTGGAGTTGGAAGTTGGCTGCTTGGATATCCAATTCAACGGAGCAGAGGGGGTTCTTATACCTTTGCCTTCATCATATAAAACTGGGCACATTAGTATCTTCAACGTCGTGTGCATTGCGAAATAATTCAACATGTCGTTCTCATTGACGGAGGAATGTTCCTATATTGTTCCATCTTCGGACCCATCCATTGGGGAGAACAAACCTCTGAGTTGCCAAATCAGCGTCCCGAGATATTGTTTTGAGTTGAGTATCTTCCCCACTGCATCGCCATGGTCGCAAGATCCCTTGGACCTGTTTCAGGGAGCACCCTTTCATCTGTTTTGCCTTCAGAGGCGGGCCGCGGTTCCCACAGTTAACCTCCCTGTTCGTCCATATTTGACTAGCAACGATCTACTTGAGGGACTGTTGGATCCGGCCGCCTCCACAATGCTTCAACTACGCATGTCAATTTAAAAATCCTTTCATGGCAGTGAAATAGAAAAGTTATTATAGCCGCGCACTTGCTTCGGAGACATGATGACTTTTCCCAACTACCCAACTGTTTCAGTGTTTCTGCAGACAACGCAGCAACGTGACAAACGCCCCCACGTTGTAGGGAATATTCCCTGCGCTTCGAAACGGGAAGCGTAAGAGTTTGAACAGATGCCAAGCTTTCATGTTGCATTTCAATATATAACTGAAGCGGCTCCATAGCATACGCCCACGGAAAAATCGGTACATTCTCCGAATTGTGGAGGCCGCAGCTTCGTCGAAAAGCAAGGAACATGACCCCTGGCGTTACCCATCAGACGTACCTCATTGGTCCATGCAAAACCTGCAAGAACAGGATTCAAGATCAAGGCGGATGTACAGAGAAGCTTCGTAAATTCCTTAGTCCTGGGAGACGCATTGGTTCTTCCGGTGGAAAGTGGGTTTAGTTGGGTGCCTGACATTGTCTTCAGCCACGTCTGCGAGACTGGATTGCGAAAAAGACTTGAGCAATAGCCACGGTCGGTCCTCTGACATGAGCAGTCCTCTGACGTGAGCGCGGTGGCTTTGACAAGACTAGGGTAGGCTGAGATACGAAATGAAACTCAGTTGGACATGAGTCTCCTCGCCATTATGTTCTTGAAGACCAATATCATCAGTGAGAAGTAGGCATTATGACTCTGAGCCTTTAATAATCTGCAAGGTGATCCCAAGTCTGTGGTGTCGCTCATGGAAATGATTTCGTTCCATTGCGTGTGGAGCTATCTGATCGAAGTTTACGATCGGTGCGTGAGTTTTGGCGGATAACGTTATATGTACTCTGTTTTTGAGGTCATCATCGCCCCGAACAGGCTGACAATTTCGATATGGCCAAGATAACGTTACCACCTCCGACCATGACGGACGATGTCAATGAGATCACTCGAGTTGTTACCAAATTACTGGACCAGGGCAGAGAAGTTGTCTTGTTCACACATTCCTACGGTGGCATTCCAGGATCCCAGTGTCTCGAGAAGCTTTCGCGCAAGGCACGACAAGCCGAAGGCAAAGCTGGTGGGGTCAAAAAGATCATCTACCTTTCGGCCGTGATTCCGCAAGTCGGAATGAGCAACATGGATCTCTTTGGGGCTAATCTTCCACCCCATCTCATTATTGGCGTAGGTATTGAATGACCCTTGCCTGAGATCACCACTGACCAGGTACTAGGATGACTACATGAGTATCCGTCCCGAGGATTACGCTCCCAGTGTTTTCTCCGACATGCCTCTGGAAGAGGCCCTGGCGCAGATTCAAGAGGACCAGTATCACTCTACCGCGAGCTTCAAGGAGAAGTTGACGTGCCCCGGCTACAAAGATGTAGAGGCTCACTATATTCTGTGCGAAGAGGACAAGACCGTTCCAGCAGAGTTTCAACGCGCAATCATTGATCTCGTCAAGGCCTCTAGCGGAAACGATGTCGCGGTGCACAGCCTTCAGAGCGGGCATGCCCCAACCACGACTCAGCCTGATAATGTGTCAAAGATTGTCAAGGAGATCATTGGATAGAAGGACGCGATTTGATGATGAATGTATTTTTTTTCGGATACAAGCTCTCAATTGAGCACACCTTATACATAAAAGTCGAGTTGCAACAGTGAATCGACTACTTGTCCTTGTTCAAGGTCCCCTCTACTTGAGGGATGAGATACTTCTCGATGTATTCATCGTTCCTCCACCCAGACCAATCCGGCTTCTTGAGACCCCATACATCGTCAAACTCTTGAGTTCCCTGCCGGGTGTAATAGCGGCCAACAATAACCCAGTTGAACCAACTAGCTTGGACCTCTGGGAGGTACTCGGCCAGACAACTGATGTACGTCTGAGCCCTCTCATAGTCTTCCCCAGTCATAGATTGCCCGAACTCGGTCAACATTACTGGGAAAACGTTGACAGTATCCGGATCAGACGCATTCATAGCCTTGAATCCCTTGTTATAGAGATTGTACCGCAGCGAGTCACAGCTCTTGATCTCGTTCTCGTAGTTGTGGATCTCAAGAACGAGCTTCTCTCCGTAGCCGTTAAAGTCACTGCGGCTGAACTTTGCCGTACCGGGCTCAAGGGCCTCGCCGGTGAACACGGGCGTGACGAAGGTGTCGTAGTCCAGGCCAGAGAGAATGATTAGCGTGTCGGGGTCAGCCTCGTGAACCGCGTCGGAGCCTTGGCGCATAAACTTGTACCAGTCTCTCCAGTTGTACGACTTGTCGCGAAGCTCGTCGTTGTTGGTGGGAGTGCGAGGCTCATTCCGCAGTGATGATGAGATCTTGGCTGGCCAGTTTCGACTCTAGTAACCAGTTAGCTTCCCCTCTCATATGGCTTACGGGCGGAAAAGAGGCGACAAGAGGAGACGTACGTGAGCTGCCATGTACGCGTTACCGCGAGCCCATTTATCGGGATCGAATTCGGTGTCACCCCACCAGGTGTTGCCGTCATCTCCACCGCAACACCACTCCGCTTTTGAGATGTGGTTGTCGAGGCTGATGTAAATTTGCTGCTTGAGACACTCGGCAGCGATGGCATCATAGACCTGGAAAAGTATCAGCATAAAAGAGCTTGACCACGGCTACTGTTGCGTCGAGTCACGTCTGTGCTCAGAGCATACCTCGAGTCGCGTAGTCTCTGCAGTAAAGGATGGATTATTCTCCAAAACCTGCTTCAACACTGTCGTACCGTTCGTTTCACCGAGTCCTTGCTCAAAAGCCGTCTTGATATCAACATCCTCGCCGTTGTTGGCGTAGATTTGATCGACCAGCTCTATAGCATAAGTCAAGCGGATAGCATTCATCCCTAGGCTTTTGATATCAGACACGATCTTTTCGATCGAGAGATACTGCAATCCTTCGGGAACCATGACTTCGCCATGGCCTGGCCAGTTGGTGCCAGCAAGTGTGACGGATTCACTTTTGGCGTTTTTGATCCAGCGCCCAGATGTCGTGAATGGGCCGTACGGCCAACTGTCGTCGGCCAAGACGTTGCCCAAAAGACAAGAAGAGATGAAGAGGCCGTGGAGCAACATTCTGTATGCTGCAGGAAGTATTTATAGACATGTAATGAGGAAGAAAGACCTGAAGGCGAAAACCTGATGAAAGCAAGCGCAGCCTCAAGATTTATAGGTGCCCTCTTGAACTATCTGGATGCTTCCAGTTAAGGCACAAGATCAGCATCGTAACATTTGCTCTTGGCATTTTACTGATCTAGGCCGAGAAGCATCATTGCAGAATAATCCCCTCGTGATTTGAAACTTAAAAAAAAGACATCATCTGGTTCCAATTGCCGAACAAGTAAGCGCACCAACGATAGGCCATCTATAACACGAGGCCAAGAAGCTTGGTCTCTGGGGACGACGGCGCTTGTCTCCCCGCACTCCCCCAAATGGAACTTAGTTGAAAGCTTAAGTGTGTACGGTTCCGAGAGCCCCGAGATCTTCAGAGTCAAGTACGTTATTGGGAAGGAGTGGTTCATGCGGTAATGTTGAAGCCAAGTCTCGTAGAGGTATGGTTCTAGGAGTTGGCATTCGGCTGAGATGCGCGGGTGAAAGGCCAGGCCTTCCCTCTATCGAGCCAATGAATACAAACATTCGCCATTCAGGCAAAAACGAATTCCATCCATGACGTTAGCCCTCAGGGGATTGCCTTGGCTATGTGACATCAGGTGACAGCCCCTAAGATGGTGCCGTTTGTTGGTGCGCTACCGGGGATCTCGGAGCCGATGATGCCTCGGTTGCTTACGAGGCTCGTCTCGTATCATGAACAAGCATTCCCCGCACATATCGTTCCATGGACGGGATTACCCGCGGCGGGGTGTTTATTTATTTTATGAACCATTCTTTCCATTGGTTCTTTTTCACGATCTCGTGACTACTGGTGGATGAATTCCTGCGCTCGCTCAACCATGCCCTGCCGAGAGCGCGAGCCTACCAACATGCGAATTTTGCCTGGAGAAATAGTAGAGAGAGCCAGAGGAGAACTTGGTTTCATCAATACCGACACATACCGGGAAACCTCAGCAGAGGGCCATTCCCTGGTCTTGAGCGCCCACTTCAGCCTCTTGCCACTACTCAAGTCAACTTTACCATCACGGGAGGCATTTACCGGCTAACATTGCGATTCGATCCCACTTGGAGACGTCAAGAAAAATGTATGCGGATCCTGGAGAAGCAAGTTAAGAACCTTTGACCAGTTGGTAACATATCGAACCGGCCAACTGGGCTAAGTTTGGGATGTCGCAGCTGCGATCAGCTGTCCCTGCGTTGCTTGGACGGTTACCAAGAGCTTCTCCAACTGAGATCTCGGCTGTTTGAGTGAGCCATTAAAGCGAAGCGTCTCTGCGCAAAGGGCATTGCATGGGACAAGAGCTATTCATTGAAGCCCGAATCTTCGGTAATTGGTTGCGTAAGATGGTGCGATCAAGAGAGATTCGGACATCCGAGAAACCGCGAGCCTTTGTCTCCAGGAGTTTGCCGCGGTTCGTCCGTGATTAGTAATGCTTACATCAGCAGGAATATCGCCCGATGACTTCGAACCTTGTCCGAATTCTGCCCTCAACTCTCATCATCATCCGACCAATTGAAACCCCAAATCATGGCTGAACATCCTTCTTTTACTCTCGCCGGCCTTTGTAAGTATCTTTGAGACCCTGGGACTCTGTGGCGTACGCTGACCAATCTTTTCGCGAAACTACAGTGGCTGCTGGCGGAACCGCCGGATACATGCGAACGCGTTCAACGCCCTCCCTCGTGGCGGGTCTTGGACTGGGCGTTTCATACGCATATGCCGGTATGGTTCTCCTATTAGTTATATTCTATTCGAGATCTTCAAGCTGATCTTGGTTGCAGGCTACCTCCTCAAGAACAACCGGGACTACGGATCTGAGCTTGCGCTAGGAAACAGCATCCTGCTCACTGGATCAGCCATTCCTCGAATTATCAAGACTGGCGGAAGAGCACCTATTCCTCTTGCCCTTGGCGCTGCTGGCGCATTGGCAACGTTCTACTATCAGAAGAAGTTCCGGGAGTTTCGATTCGGCGTTTGAGTCACCAATACGCCGGGGTCGATTGGTCGGACCGCGCAATCTTCGCTCAACCTTGTACAGTACGATAGACATCGCTTGCGAAACCCTAGCCTAACTTTGTATCAACATTCTCTTTCTTAATCAGAACTCACTGGTATACGAGGCAAACAGAGGCAAACAGGGTTTTCTGGGATTATGCAGCACAGGCGTGGGAAAACATGCAAGACTACCGAGCCCAACTCTCTTGGATGGATTGATACTATCTTCCCTAATGCTTTATCCAGCTCTCTATTAATACAGCTAATGGCACAATTACATATCGG
>JADBHU010000905.1:0-14051 GCA_017140155.1 Fusarium devonianum
GAGGAGAAAGCGTGAGTTATTGGTTGACTGGAGGAAATTTGTGGGGTACACGTGACGTAACCACGAGGGTCGTAACAGTTGGTCCATAACATCCGACTGCATAATATTTAACCTTTCCAGTAGTAACGTCCGGCGGAAGCTACTTCCATCTTAGTGGGCCTTAAGCACAGTGTCTCACTGCTTTCACCCTAAGAAATATGAACCATAATATGTCTCCACCTTCTATATTACCTGAGCCACTATTTATTTATTTTAAGATCCAGCATTCATATTAATACGAAGCCGCCATAACCGGGCTGAAAGCTTATTGATTAATACGAAGCCGCTATAACCGGGCTGAAAGCTTATTAATTTCCTATAAACCAGTACTTAAAGTCCCCTGGAATCCGTTCATATTCTTGTATTATCGGTAGACCTTATTATCAAACCCTCAATATTTATTCTTTTAAACCATAATGATTTTTAACCTATACTCCTTTATCCCGTTTATCACAACGGCTGCTGCTATCACATGCGTATCTGGGGCCCCTAGCAATTTCATCGGCAAAAAAGCAAACACATATGATTTCGTTCATGAGGCCATCGGCCCCAATGGCCTCTGGGTCGCTACCTTCAATAGCGGCTATGCCAGCTATTCTCCTCGCAAGAATTCAGCTGCTGGCGTGCTCGAATTAGTTAATCAAGGTTCCACTCGCTTAAGCATTTGTACACTCATCTTCCCACAATCTAGCTACGTATGTTACTGGCTAAATGCTGGAGATACTTGCAAAACGAATGCTTGGGTAGTATATGATACGTCTATCTATGTAAGTTTTATAGCTGTAACTATATTTTAGTAGCTCATTAACAAAACGAATAGGTAGAATCCCTGCAGTAACCAGCCGGGCGGCAAGACACTGGGGTATGCAGGACTATGGTATAAACCGGATCCGGAACAGAAGACACAGGGAAGGTTATATGTTAAATAATAGGCATACGGCGCCCACAGGGATAACGTCGTTAAGCTCGCAGCAGAGGGGAGGCTAAGGGGAGTACCAGGCCGACGCTTTATAAGCAGCCACGGGGGACTGTAAGGGGTTACCGAGGGATGCATGCACAGGAACGTAGTAAGACATACATAATTGTTGGTAAAACAATCACCTTGATGGGCAGTATACTGCAGCGTAGCAACAATCGTCAATTTACGATATTGCTGGTGGTGCTGAAGTGGGTTGTTCAAAGTAGGAAAAAGGGAAAGGGAAGCAGGGTTTCCTGGCGGGTAAGCTGCCAGGGTGGTGCAGCTACTAGTGGAGTAGCTGCACCGGATAAACCCTGTTCCGCCCGGATCCGGATTCATCCCGAGACCCGGCATTCGGCCGATTCCACCACGGTCCCTAATCCAACACTGGCAACTTTTTCTTATGGCGAAAAAGCGCCGTTTTTCGCGTTGTTTGGGGGACCGCTCGAAACGCAATAAAAATGCAATTGCCAAAAGTCTCACACTTTTCCTGCCTCGTGACCTGCTCACGTAATCCTCAAGTCCGCGTAACCCATCCCTCCATCCGTATCGTTGCCGTAGCCGTGGTGACGAAGCTCTCCAGGGCTCTGTTGGGCGACAGCTTCGTGAAGCCGTCGTGTCTGTGGGTGAGGTCAGCGAGACGACGCCGCCGTTGAAGATGAGTGGCTCAGCGGTTGATAGCCGTTGCTTCTCTTTGGCAGTGAACGTTGCCTTCTCAAGTTCTCGATCTTCCTTGGCGTCGAACGCGGCGTCGGTAAGTCCGATGGTGTCGTCTGTTTGCATGCGAGGAAGTAACCATCTCGAGCTTTTCTCTATGGTGACGACTGTATGTTGCCCACCAATGGGTGCCAGCCTCCGCGATACCGTATAACGGCTTGATGACCATCATGATGGTACCCGGAGGATAGTTGTTGCGGATCTGGGTTGGCAGCTGGGCAAGGATGGTACGGTTGAGCTGCGAAGTCGATTGGGTGTATGCTTGAGTGATATCGCGAAGCCACAAGTGGTGGCCATCTCGTAGCAGCGAGGGAGCAAGAGCGAGGATCAGTCGTTGGCTCGCTCGTTGGATCGTGGGTGACTGCGTGAGGATGGTCACTTTGCCATCGTCAGCGTAGCCCTGGATGACCAATCGAGATTTCTCGTAGGGGGTATCCGTTGTTTTGTTTTTGACCTCGTTGACGATACGAGACTTGAAGATTCGTACGTTGTTGTGCGCAGCTGGGTCGATTTGGCAGAATTCGAATACGCCTCTTCCGATGAGGGCGTCGATCTCAGTCTTTGTAGATGCTTCGAAGGGCTTGCCGGGCGTAGTGATAACGCCCTCCCTGCGGAGCTTCAGGGCAAGAGCCTTGTCTAGCTCTTCCTTTGCCAAAAGGAAAGAGGTGGTATAAGATAGCTCATCTTTATCGTTGTCAACCTTCCTAGCAACCGCATCCCATTTGATAGGAGTCTTGCGTGCTCTCCGGGTTCTTCTTGGCAAGGGTGGCGCTGGTTTGACGACAATAGTATCCTGGGTAGGGTTCTCGTGAGGGGTTCTCCTTGGGAGTGGCGTCAGGGTCGTCAGCCTCGTCAGGGTTGCTGTGGTATGGCTTGACGACGGTAGAGCGGAAGGTATGCGGGCCATTTGCGTCAACAGTGCAATCCTCGTTGTTGACCGCGAGCAGGCGGTAAGGGCCGGTCCAGCCCTTCTTTTCGCGCCAAACGCGGACAAGGGATCCAATCTCAAGGGTCTTCAGCGCGGCCGTTTCTGGGCCGTTGCGCATGGCCAGCGCGTTGTTGATCTGACGGGTTGCGTGGTGTTTTCTGACAGCCTCGCTAGCCTTGCGTACGGCTGCGGCACGTTGAATGATGTCTGGAGAGGGTGCTGAATTGTCGGCCATACGGGGGTAAGCGCCAAAACCGAGCAGGGTAGGGACAATACCGTCTGGGCCGGCGGTATCGTTGATGGACTTGAAAGCGCTCTGGAGCGCCAGATCCCGTGGCATCGTTGGGCATTCCTGTCGAATGATATCGTAGGCTCGGCGCAGCACGGCATGGTATCTCTCCACCTTTCCGATGCTGTGATGGGACTCAACAGGGATGATCTTGACCTCAATAGACATTGCTTTGGCCTCCCGGCGGAACTCCAAGGAAGTGAAGTTACGGCCGGCATCAGCGACGATCCAGTCAGGGGGTCCCTGGTATACGTCAATCCAACAGAGACGACGGGCTTCCCACGTGGTCTTCGCGGAGACGTCCTTCAGGAAGCGGCCAGCGTTGAACGACGTGGCTGAGTCGACGACATGGAGAACGGGCTTGTCTCCTTCCAAATACATAACGTCGACGATAACCTCGTAGTTGAAAGAGTAGTCGTCGCGGAGGGTGAATTTGAATCGGTTGGGGGCTCTTCCGTTCATCTGGCAGTGATGACAGTACTTGGTGAGATGCTCGATCGCGGCAGCTTCGATGTCGTTGTGTCCGGCTTCGTGGAGGACCTTCCGAAGGCGTTGTACTGACGGATGGCCGAAGCGACGATGGAGGCGTCTCAGCTCAATGTCAGTGAGGTGGTTCCAAGCGATGGTTCGTTCAGGCGGTCCAAGTAGCATCCATGGGTGTCCCTACTTGCGTTACACAGCGCTGCCGCCAAAGCCAATCTATCAAACCAATAATCAAATAAACCAAACAATTGAGGCCTTTCGCAACTATCAAATAAACAATCCCCGACCCCCCAAATTTGATAGATTGGGTTGATTTGGCTTGGCTTGTTATGTAAGCGTGCATATAGCCAATGAGATGTCTCCCATCGCGAATATCCACGTCTAACGCGGTCAGCTTTCTTTTTCTACTTGTAGCACTATTGATCCTGAAAGCTTCGCGACGTTCTTTTTCTGCCCTCCTAGATGAATTTACTCTTCAGGCGATTGATGCTCTTGAGTGATCTTGAGTGATCTGCGAATCTAAGAGACGTTGATTGCGGGTATAAAAGGGCTTGAAACCCCCTCTTCCTACGTCACTTTTTCCTTGTGCCTCACAAGCAACCAACATCACCAACATCGCCAGCATCCTGAGTTTGCCTACTCTGGGCATGATGAGTCCAACCGTACGTCAGCCATTGTTTCTTCTCCCTCCCCCTGTCCCATTCCCTGACCCTTTATAAGGTCGTCCCTATCCATTTATCTACTCCTCTAAAACACCCTGGTAACAGCGCTGCCGCAAGTGCAATCAAGTCAATTTTGCCCCCCATACTTGTCAACTTGGTGATCTTTTTCCTAGGCTTTGATTATTGGCTAACTCGCAAGTATGGCAAGTCAAACACTATGGCAAACGACGTCATCCCTACTTCCTAATCGGGTAATAAGTAAACAAAGTCATGATGCCCCCAATAGCCCGAAGTGATTCTGAGGCATTATTACCCCCCTCTTCAGCCAGTTCTTGCTCAGTTGCAGAGTCTCTATAGTATCGGCATCATCGAGAGCCTCTGCGACGAGAAGCTTAACTTGGCAGTACTAAAAGCTCTCTCGCAGTCGGCCGCCATCGCCGGCACGGCGAAGACGTCGATGGCAAGCCGGGAGAGCTCCGGAAAGGTCTCCACATGGTCCTGCCACCACCGCACCGGGTCGGAGGTAGTCTCCGGAGGCTGCCGGAGGTAGAGATCGAGCTCATCCGTCCGGGGCGGCGTCTGACGGCGCCGGCCCCGGGATTAACGGGAAGCATGCCGGCCTGCCAGCTTAACGGCAAGATCTCGCTGGGCTGACGATACCACCGATTAAAGTACTCTGTGAGGGTACTCAGAGCCTTCTCGACCTATCCCTTCTGGTGATCCTCACTCTATACATCTCATAGGTATGAAATACTATATAATAGGTGCAGAATGATTGCACCAGAGAACAGTGGCGACTCTCCGAGAAGCTTATAATAGTCGAAGAGCTTCTGCCACGACTGCTCAACGCTGCTGCGGAGGAAGGTCTGCCACTCTTCGTTAAGAGTCTCGAATCGTGAGGCAGATCGAGAGGTTGGCGATGCCCAGTCCTTCCGTACGTAGGCAGGCAGGGCTTGGATGTTATGCTGACGGCGTCGGGCCCGGCCGGCACGCTTTTGAGATGGCTACAACTGCTGGGAGGCACCCTCATCGTCATCGTCGATCCCGAGAGATATACTGGCATTATAATATATCTTCCAGTCGACGAGATGCGAGAGAAGGTATTTAATACCCATCGTAACCTCCCAGAGTCGGCCGTGCCCGTCGTTAATACCCCAGCCCTCACACCGCTTCGTCTGGCGATAGAAGGGCTCAAGGATCATCGCGATCTCGGCGAGAACCTTCCAATCCTCGGTAGAGAGTAGGTCTAACTCTGGGATATGCTGCTTGACGTCGTCGTTATCGTTGTTGACTAATAGGAAGGCCTGAATCTCTGCCTTCTTTTTCATAGCCCTCTCGATTATTAGATACGTACTGTTCCAGCGGGTATCGTTATTTAATATAAGCTGGGCCTCCCGGCGAGACTCCGAGAAGATCCGGAAGTCGGAGCCGTCGTCGATCTCCGCCGCCGCCTTCTGGTACCGTTCGGTCCGTTGCGGAGAGGCCCGCACGAACTTGACGATATTCCGAAGCCGGCTAACGGGCCCGAGGTGCCGCCACGCCTTTAGATCCTTGTCGTGCTGCTCCGTAAGTTGGTAGAAGTCCGACTCGGCCTCCAGCGTCTGCCGGTCCTCGCCGAACAGAAAGGCCCGGGCCGTAAGATTGAGGATGTGGCCGTAGCACCGCATACGCCGGGCCCGGACGTCCGTCTCCGTCATCTCCGGGTCGATATGCTGGTAGAAAGCCTGGAGGCAAGTGTCGTTATTCGTAGCGTTGTCGGCGACCGTCACTCCGATGCGGTCCCGGATCTGGTACTGGTCAACGACGTTGACGAGGGTCTCCGCGAGGCTTTTGCCGCTGTGGTTGCTATGATGCTGAGGGAAGGCTAGAAGGCGTGACTGTAGGGTACCGTTGGCATCGACGAAGTGACCAGTCACTGCTATAAAGGCGTAAATATTAGGCGATGACCATAGATCGAATGAAAGATATATCTTTGACGCTGCTGAGTGGAGTTCGGCCGTTACGAGAGCCTCGCCGCGTTGGAAGAAGTCCCAGAGCCGATCCCGGATCGAGCTCCGGCCCCACGGGACCTCGCCGGGGACCTCCGTACTATGGTACTGGAAGATCTGCTGGAGGAAGACGTTCTCGAAGTGGGTGAACGGCAGATTAGCGGAGACGATGGAGGTAACGCAGAGTTCTTTTAGAGTCGTGATCTTAGCCTTCGGAACGTTAGTGTTAGTAAGTCGAAGCCTCTTATACGGAGATGGCGTTAATGCGAGAGGCGAGGAGGCAAGAGTGGCGCTGTTAGAATCCTTATCTGACAGGGGAGAGATCCTATAAACATTATAGCTACTTTAACCTTATTAGAGTGTGATTTATATAGATCAAAAGCTTATAGTAATATACCGAAGTAAATGCTCTTGGCTAGCAGTAGTGGTGACGGCGCCGAATAGCCGTGGGGTCCCTTTTGTATTATATCGCCGGCAACTCTAGAAGGAGGCGCTAGCCCGGCCTTGTATAACCTCGACGAGGAAGTGGCCATGGTGACGAATCCAGCTCGATCGACCCCGGCCTCGCCTCCGCGATAATTGCTCTTTAACTACATACTTCCGATTACCTACGACGATACGAGGTAGGTCGTCGATCGTAGGATTCAGAGGGATGGCGGTAATGAGGGCATTCGCGACTTGCGTCGAGATTCGGGCGCGAGGGGTGCTCAAAACCGCATACGCGTTAGCGGCAGATGTAGAGGCAGTGGCAGCAGTCGACATTGTGAGAAGTATAAGTATATGGCTGTAAATGATGAGGAAGATGTGAGATGATGAATATTTTTCGCAAAAGACGTTCGATCGCGATGCTCTATATACCATTCGAACCCTTTCCATGTTTCTTGTTGCGGTTGTTGCCAAGCAAGTCTCCGTTGCCTAATTTCTTCAACGCTGGGTGGTTGGTATTGGAGGTTTTTGGCAAAATCCGTGTTCTCGCAAAGGTTTCGGAAAGTGACGTTTCGGGAAGCCGTTGCGATTTCTTCATCGGTCCAGACGTGGTATTCCTCTTCAAGGGCCTCAACGAGGTTTTCGCGAATCGGGGCTCGATTGGTGGGTATATATACTCCATGGAAGAGGAGATAGTCGCGAAGTCCCTTGACAACAGGGACGTCGGCTTTAAGGAAGGTATCTGCGGTCCAACCTTAGAAGTCGTTGCAGAAGTCATCCCATAGGATGCGGTCCGTCAATTGTTGGTCTTCGTAGAGCGCCATAGAGAAAACGATGAAGGAGGAGGTGAATTCTGGGCTGTTGTCGTCTAATGGGTCAAAGGAGGCACGTTTTCCCCATACAGTTGGATCGACGTGTTCCTCCCACTTCGTGGGAATAGGGAGGCGGGAGGCCATATTGGTCAAAGAAAAACAGATAGCCTAACTACGTCTCGATCTCGGGCGTTTCCCCTAGGCCGCGGCTTTGGGGGCGTATACGAACGTTAGACGATTTACCGCTGGTTGTTACTTTGGCCAAATGGCAAGTGTTATCTTGACCTTCTCGGGGAAGGCTCGCCTCGGGCGATGGTATTGCTTGACTCTCTCGGGGAGAGCTCGCTTCGGAGCGATTCATTTGCCTCGGGGGCCTTCTGACTCGTGGTCAGGGTTCTTGCGGCTCGTGGCCCTTCTCGCCGCGCGAGGTAAACGGAGGGTATGGGACTTCTTGCCGCGCGAGGAAAAAATGAAGTAAAATAAGAAAGTTGTCTGGGGAGAAATCAGAAACGAAAAAAAAAGGATAACCCGTAGTTATATGTATTTGCCCAGAGGTGCCCGTTGGCAGCCTGGAGGGTCGTTGGGTCGGGTCTTGTAGGTCGGGCCTTGTAGGTCGGGCCTCGTGGGTGCCGTCTCGTGGGCTCGGGCCTGGTTGAGCGAAAGGTTGAAGTTGAGGTGAGGGATTTTTGACGAGTAGGAAGGAGGGAGGAGTTTGTTTTTCAACGGGGAAGTTAGGTATTGACGAAAAGTGAGGTTGTTGATGGGAGGGGGTTGTTGAAGGTGGTAAATCGCGAATCGACGCGTGGTTACGCGTTGTTTTGACGAAAGGGAGGTGCTGTTGTTTTTCGCGGTTGAGGGTATGGGAGCCGCGAAAGGTGGTTTTGAGGGTTGTTTTCGTGAAAGTAGGAAGTTGACGTCGCTAGAGAGCTGATTTCCTGAAGTATGGCAATTAAGCGGCCCTTCGTCAAATCGCGGGATCTCGGGTTTCGTCGTTGCGTGGTGGACGGGCCTAGCTTTAGCAAATAACCGGACTCTTAATCGGGAAATTTGTAAAGAGAGGATTGAAGCTATCGTGACTGTCAAATGGCGTGCTGGTTAACGAGAAATGGCAGTCGCGATGGCTTCGCTAGCACAACTCGTTCGCGAAGATGGCGTACTGGTTAACGCGAAAATCGTGAATTTGTTGTCTCTTCTGGGACCTTGCTGATCTGCAGTTATTCGCAGTGGTACTGAGAAAGTAACCACTGATCAGTGTTGGTATCTCAGGGGATCACTGCGCGTGATAATAACCGTACGGTTGGGGTTGAAGAAACAGGATCTCTATTGATGGATTACTGCGGCTTGAAGAAGGGAAAAGAAGCCATCATGGCCGTTGCCAGCAGTGGTGGGAGGTATTCCCTGGGACCATCCCTGCCGTCCCACTGGTGGCCTCTGATTGGCCCAACCAGATGGGCCAATTCAGCCAGGTTGGGAGGTCCTATTCCTATTCCGACAGATTCTGTACTGCGGAACCGACTTATCCTCAGGCTTTTACAACAAGGCTGGCCAGTCAACCTTGTTAGGCTAGTCTTTGCTTTTGCATTTACCCGTACAGCCCTGATCAGGCTTGAGGACACTCAAACAGAAGAGTTCCCCCTGGCTTGCGGACTCCCACAGGAGTCACCACTGTCCCCAATCACCTTCTTACTCTATATGGCAGACATCTTTCTGGACGGCCTAGAGCATCGGTTTGGGTATGCTGACAATATTGGCCTTGCTGCAGTAGGCCCTACGCCTGAGGATAATGCTGCAACCCTCCAGGAGGAAGTCATACAAATCCTGGCCTGGGGCAACGAGAATAAGGTTGCTTTTGACCCTGCTAAGTGCGAAGCCATTCACTTCACAAGGAAGCATAAGCATAAGCAGGCATCAGACCTACCAACAATCACAGCAAGGGATCTTGTGATTAAGCCCTCACTTAAGCCTGTCCGATGGCTAGGGGTCTGGTTTGATATGAGGCTCTCTTTCCGCCACCATGTTGACGAAAGGATTGCCGTCGCCCAGAGGGTTGTCCAGCACCTACGGCATCTGACAAATACGAGACGAGGGCTTCCTGCTGCAGCATTCAGGAAGGCGGTCACTACTTGTATCCTCCCAGCGGCTATGTATGGGGCCGAGACTTGGTATGCTGGGCTGTCAAAGCCGGCTTCAACAGGGTTTAACGGCAGCGCAGCCGCCTTGCAGTCCGTCAATACAGGTCAGAAGGGCCTAGTCCAAAAAGTCCATAAGGTGATCACAGCCTCAGCAAGGGCTATACTGCCAGTATAGAGGACATTGCCCTGTAGCAGCCTGCTGCGGGAGGCTGGCCTTCCTACAGGACGGGTGGCCCTAGAGGGAGCACGCCTTAGATTTGCAGTCCGGCTACAAAAGGTCGATCAACAACACCCACTTAAAGCCCGCCTTGCACAACAGGGTAGGAAACTGACCAGACTCCAACGGACGGCCGAGCTGTTGCCAAGATGCCCAAAACCAGCACTTCTAAGCCCCTAGTATCAGCTAGGATCCCTAGTCCCAGTCGTCACGGAGACAAAGGCTAAAGCAGCAAAGGCTTTTAAGGCCTAGCTTCAAACCATACCAAGCACCCAAACCATTGTCTATACTGACGGATCTAAAGCTAGTAATGGAGCCACGGGTTACGGATTTGTTATATACCGCAATAGCTGGCAGATAGCCTAGGGCTGCGCCAGACTGGGGCTTGCCGAGGTATTTGATGCTGAAGCTGAAGGTGCCTGGGCAGGGCTGCGTTCTGCCCTCCATATTGCGTAAGGCGGGACAGTTCACGTCTGCCTGGATAACACAGCCGTCATATAAGGCCTTCTAGGGGAGCCACCAGCGTCCTCACAAGCAGCTTTCCTACGCCTTCAGTCTGCCGCTAGGATACACGATATACATATCCACTGGTCACCAGGCCACCAAGGGATTGAAGGCAACGAAGAAGCTGATAAGATGGCTAAGAGTGGGACAGCCTTACCGCTCCCACCCGGCCAACCAGCCACCCTTGCAGGCGTGAGACGCCTAGCAAGACGGCGGGTTGGTAAGCTTTACCAACGATGGTGGGTTGAGGAGATGCCAGACAGCTATAGGCAACTCAAGCTTCCTGCAACACTCTCTCCTCCTCCAGAACTTGCCCTACCAAGGGCTACCCTCCACCACCTCCTAACTGCCCGGACAGGCCATGGGGACTTTAGACGATACCATGAGCGGTTTAACCACGTTGATGCTACAATGATCGGCCATCTCGAGGTGGTCAAGCTGCTTCTCAACACGAGAGCAGACATCACAGTCGCCACCGCCGGAGTTCCTCTCAAGAAGGCAGCGCGGGGCACCAGCCGATGCTTTTGCTTTGGGGATCGTGATGACGTATCTGCTCGGCTATACTGCAATTCCAGATAGTGGACAACAGGCGGCGGTGTGGCTGATTGCGCACGTACATGACGGTAACGCGTCGCCTGCAGCAGTTGCCATGGCGAAGTGGTTGAGCGTTGTCAACGACACTCGGCAGCAGTTACAGAAGACTGAAAACTGTACAAACCAGCTTGTAGTACGCATGTTAAAACAGAGACCCCAGGACCGGATAACGGCGCATGACCTAGAGAACACGTTCCACAAAGGAGCGAATTGGACCGCTATACAAGGATATGTGAGACACGGAAATCGGTGCAAGATTCAATTCAAATTGTTTACTATAGCTGGTTGATAAATATGAGTCTTTTAAATAGATCGAGCACTCTCATTATCACTTTCGACAAGAAGAGGCCGTGTACTACTTTGAGGTATACTATCTGCCATAACTCCGGTAGGGCTAATAGGAATATCAGTAAACTCTAGGTCTGGGTTATGTATCGTGACGTTATCTCCTCTTAGTTCATCATTCTTTCTCTCAATCCCAGCTACCTGTTGATCCCCTCTCGTCATTTCTGTCACCTCCCTAGGATCATCAGTTGGTCGCCCGAATTTTACCTTTACCCGTTTCCCAGTTGAATCTCCATCTCGTTTTCGCTTTCCAATTACTTGGTTCGGCGTAGGTATGATCTGTCGACGTTTATTCCTAAGTGCATCTCGAGATTCCCTCTTTCGCTTTTTACTGATTGACTGCAGTTGAGGCTGCGCCAAATTAGCCCTACTTAACACTAGCATTCTTGTATCTGGCTCTGTCTTTTTAAAAGCTGACTGGGTTTGCGTATCTGGTTCTTGAAGATCCCTAGGTGTCTCAAGGTCTTTGGAAATAGCCTGGTCTGCTTCTGGCTCTTGAAGGATTGCCTCCCCTGGCGTCTCTCGTTCTGTGAAAACACCTTGGTCTCCTTGTACCTCTCTTTCTATTAATGTAAAAGCTGGGTTGACTGTGGGCGAGGGAGTCTCTGTGGAGTCATCCTCGTCAGAAAACAGCCGTTGTTCCGCTTCCCACTGGTTGATAATAGATTCCTGGCTTGAGACAGGTCTCTCTGCATCGGGGCTGATCCATCGTTGTTCCGCTCTTCTCTTATTGGGAGCATTCAATCGTCGCTGCTGTTTAACTCCTTTCTGACTTGGAATGGGTTCCTGGCTTGAGAGTGGTCTTTTTGTTTTAAGGTTAAACCATCGTTGTCTGAGATCCCATTGTCTGGGAATCGGCTTTTTCGTATTCTTTAACCGTCTGTTCCTGGGATGATTCAACCGTTGTCGTTTTACGTCCGTCTGGATGGAAATGGGCTCCTGACTTAAAGAGGAACGTCGCCTCTTCTTATTGAGACTATGTGTTAAGCGTGGTGGCAACGCTTCCGTTCGTCGCAGAACCAGTTGTCTATCTTTCTGGGGATCTGGGAGCTTTCCTTCATGCTTATGCTCTCCTGTCTGCTGTTTCCGTAAGGGAGATCTAGAAGATACGTCATCCCGATGCTTGTCTAAATCGACATCTTGAAATGGTAGATCTGTCATGAGGATGTCTGGTTGATATTGTGGTTGGTCATCAAGAGCTAAGCCTTGCATCAAGAATGAAACATTGCCAAAGAATGCGTTGATCATATCTCGAAATACGAAGGTTGGAGTTAGAGCTGTAATCGGCTCCTGGTCTTGATACAAGGTCTTCAGAAACGCATGTCTTTTTAAATCGAGAAATGTCCGGATATATGGTTTACCGCCTCGCCACTCAGACAGGCTACAGCAGATCCTGGGCTTGCGCTCTCTTTCAGGCACCAGTTGGCATTCTTTATTTATGGTTTTACTGCGGAAGCCCAGCATCCATGCTTGCCAACGAAACCTGCTGATGTGAATGCTGTTCGCAACGCCAGACACTGCCTCATCTCTTGAGTCCCTCAACGGAGTCTCAGTAGAAAGGCTTGGGAAAAAGTTTCTTAAAGCTAAAACAACCAGTTCTATGTATGCGAGAGGTGGTGATGCTTGCCCTTGACATGGCCGAAACTGCGTTTCGGTGACTTGCAGCACAGGACGCTGATTATCATGCCAACAAGCCATGAAATCTTTGAAGAGTGTTATACGTCGAACCTTGATTTCAGAAAAGGATGAGACGGCATCATTCTTCACATGTTGCAAGTTATTATCCGGTTGGCTATGCTCCACCTGGAGATGAGTTTTTAAAATGTTGGCGCCAATAGCTATGTATGCCATATTCTTGTGGAACGACTCGATGCTGGGAATGATCACCGTGGTCGATAAGATGTTCTTTCTGATAAGGTCGCGGTCTGACTCTAATAAGACGTGACGAAAAAGCGACCTATCTACCATAAGTCGGTGAATTTCGTCTCTATCGGTCCTGCTGCCAATGGGCGCGCGGAATTGGAGGTTGCGAATAGTCTCGATGTCAACGAGTTGCTTGAGGTCTTGGCGGTCTCCGACGATATTGTTCCACACTGTATAAATGTGACGCCAGTACATGATGATCAGCTCGTCGCAACGTGTGGCTAAATGCTTGAGCCAGTTGCCCAGTTGCATTCCTGCCCAAAGCCCCGGGAAAGGCAGCAATAAGCTCACAGCATCCAGAACCTCCGGATTCCCAAGCAAGGCTGCCAAGCATTTTCTTTTTGACTCTGACTCTGGGAATACATTCTCCCATTCCTTGGATAGCATTGGCCTGTTGTGTACAAAGTGCATGATGGCATTACGGCATTTTTCTCCGTCTGAACAATCTTTCTCGTTCGCATGCTCTATAGGTTCCTGATGTGTAAGGGTGGTTTTGTCCGGTGTCGCTAGATCAGAACGTTACCAAATCGTAATTTTAATGAGTACCGGTGACTTGCCATGCGGGAAACAGTGGAGTCTAACAGTCCAAGAAGCTTCATCACCCTCGAGAAGCTTCGCGGCTTCTACGCGATGCCGTCCATTTAGACACGAGATAGTGCACCCTCCACGGACAAATGGATATTCCTTCTCGAATACTGTCTGCTTTAGTCGTTCTTTAGATATGCTCAGCTGGTCTCGTATGTGCTGGTATGTTTTGAAATCAATAATTCCTTTAATCTGGTTTGCCTGCTCGTTGGGCTTCAGGCCTACTCTGTCAAAGTGTTTTGCTAAACGTAAACTAATCCGCTTATCTTCCAATCTTCCTAGATAGTCTTTATCATTAGGTGGAGGGAAGTCAAGACAAGACACAGGCAGTGTAATGATACCAACGAGATAGACGTCCCAGGACACCATTTTTCTTTTTATTGTTATCAAGCAATGGTAAATAGAAAATTACAGTACTTATTTAAGAAGGATATGTGTTTTTATTATCA